>JAQIXQ010000455.1:0-29157 GCA_034700485.1 Pseudosinella alba
CCACCCCCTGAGAACCCACCGCCACCACCTCCCTGTTGGTATCCACCTCCGCCGCCACCTATCAAGTTTCAGTAATTTGCATTGCGTAATTCTTTCTCGATAAGCTTTATAGGAAAGTATTTGAATCTAAAGGGCTCTCAAAAACTAGTTCTTACCTCCACCCTGTTGGTATCCACCTCCTCCTCCTCCACCTCCGCCTCCACCACCACCTCCTCCTCCAAAGCCTCCAGCAATGCCAGCCGATGCGACGGCAAAAGCGGATGCGAGAACCTTAACATTAACAAAATCACACAATTATCGCAAGTTGAAATTAATTCACCAACAAATCACCTCTATGCAAATTAAATCACAATTTAACCTACCAAAAGGGTTTTCATAGTGAGAGTCTTTTTTCCAGTTAATTCACTTCAGAAACTTTTGAAGTGAATTTCAAAATGCAGAGTTAAAAAAATGTAAGCTCTCCTCCGCCACCCCACCCGATAAGCTACGATTGGTAAGCACTTTTTAAATCACACCAATATCACCCAAGTCCTTATTCCTTCCCCTGGTATTTGTCTTGACGGATGATTCAGCTTCAACTGGTAAAATTTTGGGGACGCAGGTCCCCTTATAAACCCTTTACAGTTTTTCCCTTCATATATTATGCATGTATTTAAAACATTCTTCATGTAAAACCTTCATTCATGTAACAGGGATAACTTCGGTAGGTACCCCAATCCAACGGCAGCAGCGTTCAATCCATCATTGCATTTTTAAAAAACGTCATAATTGTAATACCAACAAGCAACTCACCTTTCTACTACCGTCCCTTTTATTTTATAACGATCATGATGATGTTGTTGATGATGACCGACCAGTCTCCCCCAAGATTCCCCCAAGTCCCAGCCCCATCATGGCATGGCAAGCCAAGCCATATCTTCAACTCGACTTGAAACGACAACGCCATAATTATTACCTGCGATTGGGGATTGTATAATAGGGGGCCCACAATGAAGTCGAAGTCTTATGTACATGTTGCCGTTGCATTGCCTATTTCAAAGAGACATCCTCCATTGAGCCCTGATTACTATTTCCATTATGATGCCGTATGAAAAGGAAGAGTATAAAGTGGGAGAAGGTAAGGCGAGAGAAAAAAATATGAGTTTTTACATAATAAATATTATAAAATAGTTGTACATGAGGGAGCTACTTCGCCCAAGTACCCCTTCATCATCTTTATATTACCTTCATCGTCATCATGGAACGGAATAGTGACAATCCCCCAAGTATTGGGTTTTAGGTAGGAATATATTTGAAATATGAAATGTATTTGTAGTTTAGTTAGTTAAAAGTTTTTCGAAGTAAGCTTTTTAGGTTGAAGGGAAAGAGTGACGATGAGAATGATGGCGATGAGTCAAAATGCGCTCTTGTTACCCATTCATCATCTTATCCCATTTATAATGGCCATCATAATAATCATCATCATCATCACCAGCGTCAACATGTGCATAACATATCCCACGACGAAACAGAAGCGTTCGAGCTCATTCTTCACATTTCAAAAAGTATGAAGACGGTTTACGAAGAATAAGAAATATAGTACATTATTGTCAGTGAAAATATATGACGTGGACGTGACAGTGTCAGTCCAGCCTCTCTCATGTAGCACGAAAACAAACGTCACTGGCGAAAAATGATGGTGGTGGTGGTGACAGTAGGATAGGAAGAATACTGGCAATGAGATGAGAGTGAGATTTATTTGATTGATGAAATGAGTGCACTTCAACAATTCAATAAGGATTAAATTATGATCATAAACAGTATTATGAAATTAAATATAATCCTGCAAGGCCCTATTTTTAGCACAAGAGCAAGTGGTTGGTTACATATTTGCAAATTAATTCATGATGTTGATAATCCAGACATGTAGACAACCCGAATAAAATCTAGTCTATTATTTGCAATGCACTCATTGTGAATTGATTGATGAAAATCATATTGCGCAATGAAAATTATAAAAAATAATATATCATCTCATCGTCATCATCACAGGGCCGAGTATGTGAGACTGAAACAGTACTCTACTTCCACTCAGGCTATTCAAAAAGGATTAATGAATATATTAAATTATGTAATGATGCTCTACATAATCCCTGGTCTGGTCTGAGTAACTGAAATAATATAAACTTAATTAATGCAATGCCAATATGAGAAAGTCATCTTTAAATTCAAGCTAGGTATTTACTGTCCACTCCAATTTTGACTGGTTGTGTTCAATAATGCATAAATATAAGTATTATTATGTTGGATCAATACATTTTCCACCTACTTAACTTCGACATTATAAGATGATTACCGTTACATAAGTTTAAAGTGTTTCAATTTTCAAATAAGCATAAATAATGAATTCGTTATTAAGGCTAAATAACTCAAGCCGAGTTTGGCAAAAGCCAGCTTAAATGTTTCAAAAATAGACGACTAACTTCACGCAATCCGAATACACATCTATCTTTAATTTAATTGAAGGAGCACCCAAATTATTTTTCATCCGTCGTCACAAAGCACAATTGCGGATTGCGGTGGTCAGTATGAATTTATTTATGGTCACTTTCATTTGCACTCATGACTCATAAACTCCGCACACAAAAGGATTAAAAGTGAACCACATTTTTACATCATCCTATTCATCATTCATCATATTTCATATTTACCCGAACCATTAGCACCTTGTCGCGTGTGTTACTTTCAAGATGATGATACTAATCAAATAGATAACAATGAATAAATTATGAATTATGTTTTATGTAGCACCAGCACCTGCTGCATCTTTAGAGGTGCAATCCACCCACCTCATGCAAAATTGCATTCTTGTGGTAGGCATTACCTGCATGTGTCTTGTGTGACAAATATATTACCTATTTGTCTTGGTTTCATTCTTTATTTCGACCGAGAGTCTGAATCAGAATGATACATCATTTTCTTGATTGTGGTTTCTTTTCTTTCGACGAGTTTTTTATTTTTTTTAGTTACAAACACGATGTTACGGAGGACAATGGAAATCCCCTGCGATTCTGAGTGAATAAATATAGAGGACTAATATGATTAAGTTTTCAATGAATTCACACGACACATTTTTCCTACCCGTTTTATTATTGATTTTATGCTCCAACAAATCTAAATGAATTCACAAAATCAAAATGAATGGATATGCCATGTGAGTATGGTTATGTACCTAATGGGTGCTTAATTTATTACAAAATTCAAAATATGACTAATGATTAAAATGACATTAGATTCGGTTGAGGAGTATAATATATGTAATGTAATTACGGGGTTTGTAAAAGAGGAAATAAAATATCTAGCCATAATCATATGTAACTTGCTACGTGGTGTCGTCTGGTCTTTGTCGTGAATGCATTCAAATGTGAAACAATGAAATTGGAAATGGCCTGTGTTAAATGAAACTGAAAAATTAGACATCTTTCTCATCATTTTTTAGGACGAGACGGCGGAGACGAGGACAATCCTGCTCTGGGGTCTTCCCCGAATATACATAAATTTTGAAGTAGGAAGCAATTTTACAACAAAAAATTGCACAACTCTGTTTAAAAAATTAATATCTGATGCGTAGACATTTATATTACATAACTGCTCAGCATCCACCCCTCAACGTTGCCGAGAGTGGAGTGGATGCATGGAAATAAATGAAAAAAGTACCTTAAACAACATTTAATTTTTAATGCCATATCGAAGTACCTCTCACAATCAGATAATCCGACTAGACGTCTGAATGATGACTGCATTGATTATAGTAACGCTGTACTGCGTTGACTGATTATACTTATGTAAAATTAGTAAAAATAACTTCGGGCAAAAATGACAAAATGCCTGTGTCGTACATAAATTGCTTCGGTTTATTTGATTACTAGGTACTTGGTAAGCAGCAGCAGTTACGTCAGGTCGGGGATATTAATTTGGCGTAAAATCTTAATTGTTCGGAACAAAGAGAAATGGTAATTGATTCATGTGTAACTATCATTGCGAAAGTAAAGAATGAATGTCTATTTATATCATTCGGAGAATTGGGGTGTGTACCTGTTTGAATAGGCAGTAAGTAATGTGATACTGATACTAATTGGATTATCAAAATTATTTCAAATTGAGAACATGTTCGTGCTAGAAAATTATATCTAGAAATAGCACAAATATGATTGAATCCCATTCTGTCTGAATGCCCCAAGTACCTGAATGTTCCTGTTACTTACGATTAGTCATATTACAACATTTTGAAAATTATTTAATTTACTATTTTGTACATTCACTTTTTCTCACTTTTACGCAGGCATTCCAAATTAAAGTTTAAGCAGAAAGTAATTATCTTAATGACTGTATTAATTGTTCTCACGCCTCTTCGTTCATCATTGACGGTGAGCCGTATATTGGTTGCATTGCATCAAAGGCGGATAGAGAAGGGAAAACAAAGGAAAATTAAGCGTGAAGGCTTGTAATTGTAATTGCTGACATATAAAGGATCTCTACTAATGTCCAAAATGTAAAATATAAATATGACAGACTTCCGTCTAGAACTCTTTTACCCATTTCTACAAATTGTGTCATGCAAAATAATGTACTTTAAATAGGGAAAGTGAATATAGCGGCATATGTCGCATTGTTTGTCTGTAATTTAACATTTAGGCTTCGGGAATCCCTCTTTAATTTACTAAAATTGCAAATTAACGTTCCCCGAAAAGCGAATTAACCTTTCATAGACTAGAAAATAGAATTTGTTTTAAAAGGCTTCTCATCACAAAGTCTGACTCACTCTGAGATTATATCATCGCGTCGTGACTAAATCTTTAGCTCTGCAGTGAAAGATGCTTTCATATATTTTTTTGAAAAATTACTTTTTAACGAGAGTCGAACAGTTGAATATATGAACCTACCTATATGAATATGGTTGATATTGCGCAACCAATTTCATTTCATGATCATCCTGCCCCGAAGCTGTATAAAAAAGCTGTATGGAAATAGGTAACTTACTTGTCCCATTGCTCCACGAACGAAAAATTGCATCTGCAATCTGCATCCCTATCATTTTACCTGATTTTGCTCATTGTTTGCTTGTAATAAAAGAAGTTAATCCTCCAGCCATTAACCGAGACATTTGAAAAGTCTAAGATTAGCAAATAGCTGCCAACATAATCCCTTACTACTTTAATATCATCTAGCTCCCACTTTTTATGTCATTGTCAGCCTACAAACAATTATCATTTCATCATCAGCATTAAAAATTGTTCATATTTTTTTTTAATGAAATGAAGACTATTTCAAAGAAAATATTTCTTCGAAACTTTACAGCAGATGTGCTTCTATACTAAACCTGTGTGTCCTTGCCTTAACTTCACTCACCAGGTTGTCCCACGCACATTAAATTTCAAATTTAACTGACATCCCATGCCATGACTCATACGTGTATTAAGTTAATGACATAAATGACAGTGATAGTGATAGTGGCCTGGCAATACTCCCCTCATCATTATCACCAGCTTACTTATCTTTTTAACGACCCAACTGATATGATGCCAGTAAACTTGTAAACTTGTCAGTTAATCTTGGTTAAATAATACCACCATGCTGTAATGTAGGCCCACCACCATCATGATTTATTTTTGAATAGACATAAAAAGGGATTTCGAAATGGAATGGGATAAAGCAATGAAAAGCCTAACCCGAGAAGTCCACGTCGAAATTGGGTTTATTTATTTACCATAATTTGCAGCTAGTAAAATTTAGTAAATCGTGGTTTCAATATAGATTTAGGTAAATAAATACAAACTGAAAACTCCCTTTCCGAAATGGTGCCACTGAAAGTTCTTCTAAGGTAATAATTCAAGTTGTTTAAATATCTCCCACCCATTTGTCTATTTTTTATTACTTAACTTTGATCCTTCTAAGTCACAATCAGACAAAGGAATATTATTCCAAATTATATGCAATTTCTGAGAAAGCTAAGCTGCCACTTCACCAAAAGCAATAAAATCCCAAGTTGTGAGTTTGGTTTTGAATTGTCCAAAAACTAGTAAAATAGAAAATTAGCATGGGATGGGATGGATGTGGCAATAAGCTATCATCTATCTCCCTGAACAATAATGAGTGGGTTGGATTTGGATTTTGGATGGGAGGAAATTCGTTGACTAGGTTGACTAGGTACATAAAACTATAATATTCTGTCACTATTATTGCATCATAACACCAATTGGTGAAGGCTATTTTTTTTTACAAATTCTGTGATTTATGCTCAAGTATGGATGGGGAGAGAGGGAGACGCACACATACCTAATCTATGACCAATTTGAGAGTAATTATTGTGATTAATTTGATATTGTGGAGGTTTTCTAAGGAGGATTGAGAAGACATCTTAAGTAGATAAAGGCTTTTCTCCTGACAATTTTCTAGAAGTGGAGTAGGTAGTTAGTATTTTTCTTCAAAAATTATTTATGTCGAAACTTAACTGTATGTCTAGCAATCTCAATAATAGCAATAGCCTTGACTTGTCTACTAAAAACTGGCATCCACATGAAGACATGAAGTGATCCAAACCATTCACTCCGATACGACGATGATGAGATGAGTACACGGGCGCTGAGAAAAGTTTAAGAAAGCGATGAACTATTATTCAAAGACATATATTTAGCCAAGGTTGTTTAGAGCGATTGAGTGAGTACGGCCGAGTAGGACCTTTTTTAATATCTATTATTCCATTGTGCACAGAAAAAAACTTGAGGATTTCATCATATTTCCTTTGTCATGTTTTTCAAAGGATGTGTACGCATCCATATTCTTTATGTGCAGCATTTTATTTCGAATTTAAAAAAATTATAATTACGTAAATAACGGGGACTGCTCCTAGAGATATAGGTAGATAATTAACCCATTTAGAAGAGAATGGGAACTGCTTAGATAATTAAATCATCGTGCTTGTCTTGTCGTAAATCATTGCAAATTTTGGTTGGACAACAATAGAAATGTATATCATTGACCGACCATGGACAGTGGGAGGTACGGGGATATGTAGCAACTTTCGAAAGAGTCGCTGGGTTCCCTTCAAAAACTAACAAACAAACAAAGAAAGGGTTCGGTAAGTTGCAAAATTCCTTGGGTTGTGCATGGGCATATAATTTGCCAATTATTACGCAAATGTGGACCAATTCGGTTTTCCTTTTTATTGCTGCAATTTTGACCAAGGACTGAAAAACGTTTATGTCTTAAAGCGAGAGTTTTTTTTAGCAAATTATATATCCAAATCTTGCATGATTCAGTTGGTTTCCTCCCTCCACTATTTGCTCAATATTTTGCAAGCCGGGAATCAGTTCAAGGAAAAGCATTCACCATTTGGTGGCCCCAACATTCAGAAGCTTATTATTTGCCAGTTAGCACATTGCTGATAATAGCCGGTCCGAGTGAGTGTGTGATGTCATGACATGAATTTTTTGAATTTCATGAATCTGATCGTGCCAAATCCTACGATTCTGATTGCAGCTCAACTGTACAGATGCGGAAATATACCGTGAAATTTCTTGTTTGCAGTCCCTGACTGATCGATTTGTTGGACTGACATTTCCATGAATATATTTCCATATGAATCCAATCCAGTACACATTCAATTATCTCTTTATTTGCACGTTGCACAATTTCAAGGAAATTCCTACCGTGATGGGTTTGCATAGAAAGTGAGCTAATAGCTAATTATGTGAGATAGTTTTACCAACGAATCAATATGCCATAATCTTTCCTCATTAGTATATTGTAATGCGATGTTTTTGTCAATGTCTTTCATAACTCCTTAAACTAACTTAATTAAAATCTTTAAATAGGAATAGGAAGTACGGACAGATGCTTGTGTCGTCCTTTGTTTAACAAATATTAAGCTCAAGTAGTTTTCTCTAAAGCAATTCATATCGATTTCGTAATAACATCTTCAACTGTAGAAATAATTTCTATCGAATCATATTACCTATATCAAATATTCTTACTTTGGATTGAATTGAAACCAACGACATGTCTAACTGGGCTTACGCATAATTATGATCAGGTAAAGAATTAAAATAATTGCAAATACTTGGCCTGAGCAAGGAAAAGCGATTATACTACCTACTGACTAAAGATGATAGATGATGAAATATGCAGGGACATATAAATACATTCACACAACATCAAACAAAGGAGTTAAAAATAAAAAAAAATGTTTCTTTCTTCCTAACAGAACACTAAAGTGTTCATTCAGCCACTTCGTCATCCCAGCCATAATTTAGGCGAAGACTCAAAACATATTTATAATATAATTGAATTAAGCTGCGTTGTCAAACTGTGAGAAGGGTAAAAAGAAAATGGACATCGTGTGGTGAAATTTTAAAAGTCCATTCGGCACTCGTGACGGGATGATGACATATTAATTACATATTTGACGAGTTGATGATGAGGACGATGATGATCTATAAAGGGACCATGTATACGTAATTTGGTAATATGCATATAGTAGTAATAATGAATGACTTAAGGATAATAGAAACCTGTTGGAGAAATCTCGACTCGATTCATGGTATGGTGCGGAGAAATGAGAGCAAATTACAATAAAATGAATGCAAAAAATTAATGTTGACAGATTATAAATGTTGGCGGAAGTGTTTAATTAAAAAATATGTATTTAGCTATTAGCAGCTTGGAGTGTGGACCGTGAATACATTTCACGGTTGCATGATTTTGAAGAAAAAAAGTTCTGCCAAATGAAACAAAAACAAAATGAATATCAAATCAAACGACAGCTTTGCAATGTACATAAATTATTTAATGCATTTAATTCCTTGTAAGTAAATAGTTGTGGTTATTTATCCGGCACATCCTGACGGGTTATACCGTATCATTATTGACAAAATAATTCTGATTTAATCAATTATAGCTCATTCTCTTCCTAATGAAAAATTTGTGGTAATTATAATTCACTTTTAGAACGCAAAAACAGACATTTTCTACGGTTTTTGCTTACATGTGATTAAATAAACATACAACCCACAACATACTTTAAATGTAATAGAAAAATTGAATTAGTTTCCTGTAATTAGCGTGGGAGAAAACAAACCGCAGTTCATATGACATAAATATTCACTCTCTGCATTGAGCAGAGTTCCTCCTTCGAATTGGGTTTATTATGCCATTACCGGGTTTAAAGTTGAATCACGGTAGCGAGCGGCGGCGGCGGTTAAGATGACATGATTATGGTACATTTCTTGCATGGAAGGTGTATGATTACGAAAATGAAGATGATGCCATTTAATATTAGTGAAGTGCATTCCATTTCCGCTACTATAAACAGCAATTGTGAATAATATATTGCGATTGTGACTGCGGCACCAAAAAATATATATCATTTTAGGAAGTTGATTTTCCCTGGTGCTTATGTACATTATATATGATTAGCCCAACCAAAAAAATCACACTGTCATCTTTACAAAAAAAAAACTTTCCGTAATTTTATTAATAGCCATATTTTGCACTTTTTTTGTTCTTCCTCAACCATTCCTTCAAGTTCCACTTACCTTCCTGTGTTTCAGCAAAAGTATGTAATTCCGAGAATAAAAAGGGAAGAATATAATTTTTCATGTGGATGATGACTGATGACGACATGCGTGAATCCTCACAGTCAGTCATAGGCATCATGATCATATTTATGATGGGATGTTGATGATGATTTTCGAATGTGCACCCTTACGATTACGAATGCGATTTCGAATAATTTAGATTTTATGTCCACAAAAGGGTTATTAAGACAGATTGTGCGTACCTCTGCGAGAGTGTAACAATGGGCCGAAATCACTTCTCCTTTGAAATCTGCATGATTATTTATAGTAAGTGGAGGAGGAAGATGAGTGATGCGATTCGCGAAAGATTATCATTATCAGTTTCCCGTATAATAACGATGTTGACGAGGACAGGTAAAAGTAGATGCAACTATATCCATATTTAGGGTGATATTATTGTTAGCATTAATGTTATTAATATATAAATATGACTGTGATTATTATTACCATTATTTATTTTTCGCATCAATTTTTTTCTCCTTCCCCTTTTTGTTTCGCTCGACACATCCATCATAACAAAGGCATACATATATTTGTATTAGAGCCAAAATTAAGAGGAGCCATTTTTACATTTCTCTTTAAGTATACCTATGTGACATGAGAAAGGTAGAGGAGCTGCTTTTGCTTTGCTTCCATTGTTAAAAAAATGATTGGGAATGTCCGACACTTTTGAAATAGCTAGAGCTAAAGGCAGGTTGGTAGTTATCAACTACTTTAAGACTCTTCTGAAGATTGGCCCAAGATGATTGCAACAGAGAAAAATCTCATCTCCATTATGTGTACTATGCACCGTACAGAGGAGATAATAATGATAATATAATAATACCACTTGTTTGTTATTATTACACATTTCTTTCTTTTCGCCATTATTTTTGGGAAGTGAGGAGCAACTGCAGAGAGAGAAAAATACTAAACATGGGCTTATTGTTGGTATAATAATAATAGTAATATGAATGGGGGTATTAGGAGCATATGTGCAAAAATGAAAATTACATGCGAAAATAATTTTTGACGCAGGCATCACCATCACCATCATGATAATCATCACTATCAACTTATCACATAATAATAATACAATACAATGCAAAACTACAACAATGCTCGGTGGTGTAGAGAAGACCGACTGGGGTAAATGAAATTGTCGTTGGCTTAACTGTAATGTGATGCGTGGGACGGTATAATATGAAATGAAAATAAAAGTTTCATTTTTTTGAAGAGACGGTGACAGGAACTAAGGCTATATGCTTAAGTGTACATGTTTATATCTATCTGAAAATCCAAAGTATGTAGGTATTAGCCATGCACATTTTACTTTATAGTTAAGTTGTGTCAGTCCCTTAACAAATGTGGTTTATGTCATGTGTATTATTATGGGTGAGTAAGCATATCTAGGTACATGGAAATATTTTATGTTTTTTCGAAGGATTACCAAGAAAGTATTTAAATGAAAGGAAAAGTATAAATGTACTTCAATTCTGAATCTGAGTTTAGACTTGCAAAAAGGGAAGGTTGGATTAAGGCAGCTCTGTTGATTTCATTGTATTGTGCATTTCATTCCACTGACGTGAGTTTAAAACCAGGGGCAAGGTGACTTTTTCAGAGGACGAATAAGGCAAGGAGAAATTCAGAGAAGTTAAGGTTGGTTGGATGGAATATTTCAATAAAATAATTAACTGAACTTATATCTGAATCCTAAATTTTTGCAGTAATAGCTTGGAACTTTATTATTTTTTCCAGATGCGTTTCCTGTTAGTTTCCATTGTGGTGGCAGCCTTCCTCCTTGGAATGGCTTGGGGAGTTCCTGTTCCACAGAATTTCAATGAAGCGGTAAAACAAGCCCAGCAAATGAGTCTGATCCCAGTTGGAGCCGTGGTGGATAGAACGTCATCGGGAATCCAGGTACATTGATATTAAAATGTGAATTTGATTTTGAGTCCATTGAATCATGAATGTCATCAAATTAAATACTTAACATATTGGAATAATGAATAATTGATACGCAGGTGGCGTACTTCAAACTCGGGGAGAACGACCGAGTGAATACTGATGATCTCCGGGCAGCTTTGGAGGGAATCCCTCCAGAAGTTGTTGCCAGTCTGGAATCTCAAGTAGCCAATGTTGGCCGAATTTAAATTAGCAATTGCCAGCCGCATATTTCTCATCAACCAAATTTTAAACAAATTCTAAAGACTCGACAAGGTACCAATATCTAGCTAGAATGGGCCCGTCACCTTCAATTTTGTACTTTAACTTTAAGCTCGCATTCGCATTCGCAATACAAATTCTTAATTATAATCTATTTTATGTTCAAATAATTTATCCATTCTTACTTATCAATTTTATCTCACACTTCTAAATGACTCTCTGGAAAGTTTGTAAAAGTTTGCAAAATTTGCACTTGATTACATAATCGTTTCGAATCTAGCTGTCTCATTATTCGCAATAAGTGCACAAGAGTATTTTTTTATTGTTTTTTTATTGCATTTATATGGCTCTAGCGTTAAATAGTGTTATCTCATCAGGCCATAATAAAAATGTATTGAATTAGTTTTTTTTAAAAATAATAATATCTGAGAAAATCATTTGAAAATGTCATTTTGGATTAAATCCGTATCGGGACAAGCATACATGAATTCCTGCTGTGGAAAACAAAGGCATATAACACCACATCATTCATTCATTCGGAAATTCATTTGAAAACTCATCTTGAGCATACCAATAAGTATTATTTCTATTTACTTTGTTGATATAATGCTTATGGCGATTTTGGCTTGGCGTCCACCTTCTTACACGGTGTGAATCATCATTATATTCATTCCTTTCCCCATCGCCAGTTTGTAAATGATGCTGCTGAGAATCTTCTCGAATTTAATTATCCAATGAAAAGATATGCTCCTACCAGGTATTGTATCAAGTTCGAAAATTATATAATGATCGACCAATATACCAATTTGATAAACTACACCATCATCGCAGTTTGATGAGGTTGGTCCTACCACCAGACCGAATCGTGACTTGACGTAATGGCTATTGACAGTGGATGATTGATGAATTCAGCAGAAACATTTTTTGCTCGTATGTTGCAAATTGTAATAAAAAACCAATATATACACACATACCTCAAGAAATTCGCAGCACCTTAGAAAGACGAGCATAATAGAAACTTACTTAACCATATTAATTTCGTGAAAATAATCCGATAAATCATAGCTATAAATAGGTACCTACATGCTGACTGTATGAATATACTAGTCGTCCGTGCATTATTCATAAATTCATTCATAAATGCCAGCGGTAAGTACGCATGCCATGTCCAATTTCCACAGAATTATGAGATGAAGAAAAAATCCACAGCGCGTTATATTAAGTGTTGGAGATTATGCCTGAAGCAAAATACTTTCGGGGTATTCCGGACAAAACTAAAATAACAAGTTAATTATCGCCAACAAGTCAACAAGGAAGCATTCCATTTGTAAACGATACCGTTACTAAACTGCCGAGCTGATTTAATTTGCATTTATTAAGCTAATGCTGGTAATGAATACCCAGATTCGTTCTCTAGTTGTTCCTTGTCCGAAAGATATAAACCAAATTAAATAGAGATAGATTAGATCAACCTACGTCTTTACTGACGCAATATACAATTTCACAGAATGGCCTTCTCCACATCTCATCGTCACATCTTTATCATCTTGATTATTACTTTTATGCTTCTCTGGAAGACAGTAAGCGCATTAAATACGTACTAATTATTTATGGGTTAAATATTTTCTCTGCTGCTGTACTGTAATTCGAATTTAAAACGGTTTTGTTTTGTTTTGCTACCGAAGAACTGCCAAGGTTGGAAATCTCAGGGGGGATACAACAATAATTATAATTATAATTACAACTACAACAATATGAATAACGGTAACCGTCAAGGGTCCCGTGACACCCCTCCTCCTGCAGGAGGAGCAGCATTTCTTACTGGAGGAATTAATCCCACTAATTGTCCCGATGGTCAGAGATTTTCTACCTTTTTGAAAGACTGCATTAGGAATAGTAATCAAGGGGTTCATGTGGGCTAGATTAAGAAGGGTGCTTATATTGCAGTTTTAATTCAATTGGATTGAAGTTCAAGATGTGAGTTCAAAGCAAATTATTACTACATACTTATAGATATGTAAATAGATAGAAGGGAACAGGAACAAATTAATAAAAATGTTGTTAAAAATTCGAATCATTGCTTCATTTTTTTTTTCGTTTATCAAAACCGTCTTATGTAGTTTGATAGTGTTGCGAGTTCAACAGGCATATTTTTATTATGAAGTATGTTGAGTACAAAGACATGCTTTATCTGTTTTATTATCATGTTCCCATCATCACATTTTTAACTATTCTGTCACAGCAAACTGCATAATGTGAACAAGCTCTGATGCTTTTTGACTTATGATAAATATAGATCTGTGAACCACACATAGCTCCAAATTTTATCGTATTTTGACCGTAGAGCAAGAGCATAGAGATATGAAATTGAAAACAACAGCATAAACTTTCCTACTTCAATACTACTGAACTTTTCAAGTTCAATACTTCTTTTGCAATGTTAATAATATTAGACGAAGCCCCCGGCCCCCATTAGCTGAACTCACACGGATTTTTACTATTTCCCACTATTTGATGAATATAATTATAAATTTAATAGTTTTGTTGATAGCAGAGGCAGCTTATATTATAAAATGTAATGCAACCGGTGTAAGTGTTCTAACACATACAACTAAAACTAAGTTATCTGCATCCATGAGTTTATTCCATGAAGTTATGCCTGTGCTGTATCATACAGCCTGTATGTATAGGTATTTATTGCAGACACCAGATAACGTGTATCCAGTCGATTTGGACAGTGAAGATAACACTTTAACCCTTGTTAACTAGATGAAAAATGACTAGATTTAAATTTTTTTTTTTGAACAAGTATAAGAACTGACTGTCGCTTCACACATCTCACCACCATAAAGTGACTGTAAAGTACATAAATCTGATTTGTTGGTAAGGAGTAACATACCAAGCAGACACAACTTTTATAGTTTTGTGTGCATGAAATCATAAATACATATTCCAAAACTAAACTAAAGTCACTAACTACATACTTACAACATAGCAATTTGTAAATCACATTTTCATTCCATGATCAGTCATCATCAGTCATTAAAGTAAAGTCAATTCCATGTACATTTATCGTATCAACTCTTTAAGACTTCAACATACTTACCTGATGTGAAATGTACACGATATGGGAGATGAGGATGAGCAATGTAATTTCATAACAACTTTCTGGACGCTGGATGGTGATAATTTATCAATCTTTTCTTAGCGATCGGTTTGTGGGCATTAGTGCATTAGCTTAAAAATAGTAAATACACATTTTGAGCGAAAATCAATATATTTCCTTTCGTTAATTTACGATACAAGTTGTGTTTTAAAATATCAACCATGTCAATGTTTAATATTAACGGATCAACAATGAGAAAGTGGTCAGCTTCATGCGCAGTACTCATTCTGTTGGCTTTGGTCCTGGCAGTATCATCGACGCCGACGGTTAGTACATGGGGCAATGGAAATTTTTCGAAATTTGAACTCAATAAATTAAAATAAAGTTAATGACTTAAATGTTTTTTTAGGAAGGGATGGCTACTCAAATTCCCCCGAATGATCCCGGAAGGACACCCTTACACGTGCAAAGTATTTCCGGACCCATTCAGCAGATAGACTGTGCGGAGGGAGAAGTGTATTCCGGCATTTTGAAGAAATGTGTCACCAAGACTGATAGCTCAATTGTTGGATGAATTTCCTTTTAAACTATATTTATTATGAAGATGGAAGATGACTGTTGAGTCTGGTTTTACCTACTTTTTTTAAAAATATTAAATACGATGCATTTTAATATTAAATCAAACGATTGTGTTTTCCGAAGCTGTTTTCTGGGAGTGCCTTCATCACTGATCAGTTACTTGAGCATAATATAATAAATAGCTCATCTTCACTCATTTTGCATTTTTCAAATCATGAGTCAGTAAAATCGTAACTGGCCATTGCGTATTTACCCGCATAAAATGTGCAACCTTCCGTCCAGCATGACATCTATGTAAATATTGCATTATTGGTGTAGATGGGGAGGAATATTACGTATAAGCAAACTTGACTAGCCAAAAACCAATATCGGAGGGCTATAATTAATTTTTTTTATTGTTTTATTTTTTATTATTATATGCTTTAGTATCTCACAGATAAGCACAACATCCGATCGCAATACTTACTCCTGAATAGCGGTAAATGATCAATAATCATGAATAGGATGAAGTTATTTAAAGATGGATGACAACTTAAAAGTAAATATATTGAACTTGTACACGAGCTGGGCTAAAGTTTACATCAGTCATTGTCATTATAGTTCTCAACAGACTTCCAATCGATATGAAAATAATAGATCGCTCCATGTTCATATTAGTTGATACATAAGTAATAACATTCCTAGAATTTAAATCCCTTTCCCAAACTAACTAACCGTTACAAATACTAAAAGCCATGAATAACAATGGTTTAAACAATGAGCCTGAGCAGGGACACAGGCCAGAAGTTGCTGCTGCCGATAACGGGAACGTAGTAGTTGGGGTAAATTCGGTCATATATATCTTGCGTAAAAAGGAAGTGGCATGGTATAGGTATCTAATACGGTTAATACAGTCCAAATTAGCTAACTTTAGTGTATTTTTAATTATCCTCAGGCCACCAAAAGTTTCAACCGTTTTGCCACTCAAAAGACGATTGGGCAAAGTGCACTGAATCTTGCTTTGCTGGTTTCGGACGTTAAAAAGTTCATTTCTGTTCTTAACAGAGAGAACAAAGATGGAGTGTACCGTGTTCTGGTTGTTGCATTAGGTATATCTATTGGGCTACAGGTACGTAATGATGATTAGATTAGATAATCATGTAAAGTTCCGAAGAAATGCTTTCTTTTTTATTAAAAACAATTTCAATTTCTGTTTCAGTTGATCGTTGGGGTTCTCATGGGCATTGTAGGATCATTGGATCTGGATCACAGCAGAGCTGCCAGCATTTTAAATAATGTGATTACCGGAATCCTGTCCGCGATTTCCGTAATCAACATTGCCGTTATCTCTGTTGTTGATGATATGTGATTGTGTCAGCACATATCACAAACAAAATCAACAGCGGTCTGATAAAAATAAGATAAAATGAGGCACCAATTTGTGCTCAGAAAACAGCACATGCTTAACTAGAATAGCTAACAAGGTGGAATATGAATCATGACATCATGAGACAGTTTTACCATCCAAATAATAATTGGCTGTTAGCACACTTACAAGTTGTATATTTGCTATTTGTTGTCATTTCATTTTTAAGTAGGCAATATGAATGTTCTCTGATCTCCCCGGTCAGGTACTCTTAACTTTAATTGTCAACTAACGACATTTCTGTTTCAATGTGAATATCAACGATGTCAATGTTTAGTATTAACTGTTCAACAATGAGAAAGTGGTTTGTTTCATGCGTAGTAATAATCGCTACGTTGTATTTGATCCTGGGGGTGACATCGGCATCGGTTAGTACATGGAGTAATACTACCTATGTATATTCCATTAATTTGAATTTGTACTGTTAAGTTATTATAGAGTTAATAGCATAAATATTTATTAACTTAAAACTTTGTGTAGGAGGATGGAACGCACCAAACTCCCCTGAAGGATTCTTCAATCACACAGGTAGACGAAAGCATTACAGGACCCATTCAACCGATTGACTGCTCGGCGGGGGAAGAGTATTCGCCAACTTTGAAGAAATGTGTCACCCAGACTGATAGCTCTATAGTTGGATAAATTACCTTTTAGTCTATGCATATATTTATTGTGCAAATGGAAGATGACATTTGAGTCTGGTTTTACCTATTTAAAAAAATATTAATTACGATATCTTTAAAAATTAAATCAAACAATTGTGTAATTTTAAGCTGCTTTCTCCAACTCCATAGTTGGATGAATTTAACTTTTTAGAATATTTGTTATGATTACTATACTTCTGAGTCTGTATTTAACAAATTCTTTTTGAGATATTAATCACAACTCTAATTTGAACAATGGATTCTTCATTGGTATAGAATTTTGCATTCCATAATCCCATTATGAATTACTAAATCCATATCATATTTTTCCATATCCAAGCATTTAGGCATTTGCGGGACTCAATAATCGATTCTGGGACATATTCCTGAAGAGTAGATGTATCTATGTTTGTATTGATTTCTAATTTTTGACATTTTACATGCATAGTACCATATAACCAACATCCATTAGCTCTGACAATAAATATGATAGCAAACAAAACGCAAGCACCTACATCATAAAATATTCATCCCTAATTAGACCAAGAAAGGACATCAAAATAATGATCATACAAATCTCTCATAGTCATATATGCATATTTAATTCAGCGATGGGGTTTCATTCCAGAGTCTTGTTCTACTTTCTCCATGCAGCGTGAGCGTCACATTTTCTTGAATTACCCTCTCAAAAGGCTAATCAAATCAATCAACTTTGTACATTACTGCTATCAATCACGATACCAATCAGGCACGATTACAACCCGACAACCATGACCATGGAAAATTGTTAATTTTTATATTTATATTTTATTATTATGCTGTAGGATTTTCTCTTACACATATTAGGCACAATTCAATCCTAATAATCAGCCACAGAATTTCCCATCGAATACTACTGTGAATGGCCATAAATAGAATTGAGGAATGATCGTGAATGGATTACAGTTATATTTATAATGGATGACAATATGACAAAGTAAATATATTTGTAGATCTCAACCGGTTTCCCACAACCGAAACAAATATACCTACAACCTTAGTAAGTTGATATTTCTAGAATTCAATTTCCTTGAGCTGAACCTTTCAAATACTAAAAGCTATGGATAGCGACGCAAGCTTGGACAAGGACCGTGACCATGATCCGGGACAAGTATCCGAAGAAAATTTGGATGCTAAGAAAGGCAAGGAAAAGGCTGCAAAGGATAAGGAGCAAAAAGCCGAGGTAACATTCGAGTCTTCCTAATAAAAAATTATACCCTGCTTAAAAAGAAAGTGACATTTTATGTCTGTCTAATTCTCAGGTAAATACCTATTTGCCCTGCCAGAGCTAGCTTTAATGTGTCTGTTTAATTAAACTCTTTTCCAGGAAGCATCAAGTCTCAACTGCTTTGCAACTATCAAGACGATTGGGCAAGTGGTACTGGATTTGGCTTTGCTGGTTGCAAACATTAAAAAGTTAATTGTTGTGAATCGGCTACCGAAAAAGCATGGGAAGCACATTGTTCTAATTGTCGCGATATGGATATCTATTGCAATGCAGGTACATGAACATGATATAACGTTTTTAAAAAATACGATCAGTGCAACGAATTCGCCTTTTTTTATTTAAAAATCAACGTAACTTATTAATTGCATTCAGGTGGTGATTGGAGGTCTCATGGGCATCATAGCATTGCTGAAATTAAGACCAGGTCGAATGAAAGCCATCAACCTTTTAAACAACGTGATTACCGTCCTCGCCTCCCTGATTTCTGTTCTCAATATTGCTCTAATCTCTGCTATTGATATATGAGGGCATATCCGAAAAAGTCCAAACTTCCAACAGTCTGGCGAAATGGGACAGGACACCATTAACCACACCCAAACTTCTAAGAAAAATGATACATGTTACTCAATATAGTTAAGTTATGATGACTTGGATGTTAAATTATTTTTTACATTTAAAATGAATGAGTTAGTCCACTATGTTAATTTATGAATGTATCTGAATAAAATAGAAATATTGTTACAGCTATATCTTAAGTAGCATATAAGACTATTTGAAATTTATAATTAAGTGCGTGGTGCATTATAATTTTATTGCTTTGTACTTTCCCGGTGATGGAAAACGAAAACAACTGCTGGGCGTAGTGGACTCTTCGACATGACATGACATCGCCACAAAACATTCCGACCAAACAACCATGGAAAATAATTTTTTTAAAATTTTTTTATTACGACAAAATTATACTTTGGTATTGAATCCAGATAAGCCCAATCCAAATTAAGATCTTCGTCGGGAACTGCATATTTAAGTACCCTGGAAATAACTAAACTGCGAGTGGCCATTAATAGAACGCAGAGTTATTGTATGACGTAAACAGGAGCTTTTAAAAGACGTAGCGCTCAACAGACTTCCGCCAACGGAAATAAATCGCTCTAGTCCTTACTTGACATTTATAGAATTTAATTTCCTTGAGCTTAACCGTTCCTAATACTGAAAGCTATGGATAGCGATGCTAGTGTGGACAAGGAAAAGGATCCTGAACTAAGACGTGGCAAAGTTGCTGCAAAGGATAAGGATAAGGATAAGGAAGAAAAAGTTGAGGAGGTACATTTGGTCTTCCAAATACAAATAATAATAAATTATGGCATATTTTGAAAAGACGACATTTTATTTTAGGTTTGTGCCGGTGGTCCTATATTAGCTTTGACTTTAATGCTAATGTACCTATATCTAATTTAACTTTTCCCCAGGAAGTAACCGTATCAAGCTTCAATGGCTTTGCAACTAAAAAGACGTTTGGACAAGGAGCACTGGATTTGGCATTGCTGGTTGCAAATGTTAAAAAGCTACTCTCTCTTCTTGAAGCAGAGAATAGAGATTCGTGGCACTTAGTTGTAATTGTTGCGTTATGCACATCCATTCTACTACAGGTAGGCGTAATTGAATTGAATACATATATACTCAATACAGGAATTGAATCCAACGATATATGCTAGTAAAACGATTTAAATTCAAATCTTTCAGTTGATCGTCGGAGTGCTCATGTTCATCATGGGATACATGAACTTGGAAACGGTGAAAAGGGGACTTGCCACCAATTTGAACAACACGATTACCGTCTTCCTAACTGTGATTTCTGTCATCAATATATTGGTCATCTCTGTTATTGATGTGTGAGCGCCTAGACTGTCAACAGCCACCGTTCATCACGTCCATCAAACTACTATTTTTTACATTAAAATTAAACAATGAATGAGTTGGTCCATTATGTTCATCTATTTATCTGTATTATAACAATATCTATTGTTAAAGCTATCTATATCTTTAATGATTGTATAAATTAAATTTGTGCATTTGCTCGTTGCGTGCAATATGCTTTCTACTTTACTTTTTATGATTGAAGGCATCTGCTATTCTGGACACATGCTACCTGGCTGGACTTTTCATGATAATTATGATATGACTTCACCATGCAATATTCCAGTTTTGGTCAATACAATGTATTTATAATTTACGGACTCCATTACGTCTAATCGCACTTATGTATGCACCTTTCCATACTTGACTGTAATATCGATGTTGTGGGAGGAATTACGTACACGCACATTGACCGACCGAAACCAACAACGCAAACACTCAAGTCCAGCCCAACCACGGGAGGTTTTTTTATTTTGCCCGTATCCAGATATCGATATCATATCATTTCATACAATGTGAATTACGGACAGGTAGATAGAGTCGAGTGAATAGAAGGTTGAATGAATGCTTTAGTAGTTATGTATGTGATGGTACCTCAAAGATAAGCAATCAAATCAAGATCAGAATCTAATCGGGCACCGAATTTATTTTCCCCCGAATAATAATAGTGAAAGGCCATGATCATGATAATGATATGAATAGGACGCAGTTATTTATGATGGATGACAACATGACATTCAAGTAAATATATTATGAGCATAAACAGGAGCTGCAATGCAACCCCAACTATGCAGTTCTCAAACAGACTTCCAAGCGAAACCGAAATGTTTGCATGATGCATACACAAAGCCCGAGTTTCTTGTAGTTCATATTTCGTGAGTCTGTTTTATTTTACCTGAACTACCTCGGATTAACCGTTACCAATACTGAAAGCCAACATGGTTAACGATAGCTTGGATAAAACCGTTATGGTTGCCGATAGCCTGGACGAAACAGCCATGACTAAGGATGGCTTGGATAATAAAGCTATGGATAACAACAACCACAGCTTGGACAAAAAACCAACGGGAAATGATAGCGTGGACTATGAACACGAACAGGGACAAACACCCGAGGAGACGTTGGAAAAAGACGTAAGAAAAGTATTCAGCATACAGAGCTAAGGAGGATATTTATTTCTACGGTTTTGGTTTGGTCGATAATTTTTTTTGGATGCATGAACATTATTGGATTTCACTCAAGTGGAGGGAGACACGGACATGTATACTTTATTTAGGTGATTATTATATTGTCTATTTGAATTAGCTGTTCCGTTCCTTGCACTAAAAGTTTTTTCATGGGTGCGTTGTATAGATACTAGGTTGAGCCAAATATTCCACTCCCATAACCGAAATGACATGGATGACAAATTCCAATATATCAAATTCTTTCTCCCTTTCCCGTCGAGGAAAGTGGAGTTTGCATAAGTAAAAGTTTATTCCGAACTGCGGGTGACATAACTCACTACACCTGTGATGGGACATTGAATAGTAGAGTAGTGTTGGCCTTCACGGTTTAGTTCTAGCTATGTCGAATTTTAGCAAAGGAATATCATTCTTTCCATGTGAGTGCCACAATAATGTATACAAACCTCGCCAAATAATGTAGCACTGATCATTAGGTCAAGTGTTCCTATTTTAAGAAATCATTTCGAGAATTCTGATTTTGATACATGGAAGTTAGAGAGATGGAAGTTACAAAAGTTCATGTTTCTGATAACGATGAAGGAATTGGGGTAAATGTTGAGTTTCTAATTTAACTGTCCGAAGCCTGTCAATATTTTTCCTCATTAGCTAACCATAAATGTATTTTTAATCTTTGTTTCAGGAAACAATCATTTCCTTTCTCCAAAGTTTCAATCGGTTTGCAACTAAAAAGACGCTGGGGCAAGGTGCACTTGACTTGGCTTTGTTGGCAGCAAATATTACAAAGTTGACTTCTGTTCTTGACAGGGAGAAAAAAGACGGAGTGTACTATGTCCTGATTGTTGCAATAAGTATATCTATCGGACTGCAGGTACGTAATAATGAATAATCGTAAAAAAGTATTTTGTAAATACTTAAGAGTTTAGATAGAATAAATAACTTTATATTTTCTTAATTGGTCAATAATAGCTTAACTAAATATACACATGACGTACTATATTCAATAATTTATCTCGTTTGAAAATTAACAGCACAACGAACTCAACCTGTACAATAACAACATTTAATTCATATTTCAGTTGGTCGTTGGAGTCCTTATGGGCATTATAGGGAAGATGAAATTAAAAACAGAAGATCAAAGGAGGGCTGCTAATATTTTAAACAATGTGATTACCGTCCTCGTATCTGTGATTTGTGTTATCAACATTGCTCTTTCTGTCCTTGATGTGTCAGCTCCCATCACAAAAATACCAGCAACCTGATAAAAATGAAACAGCATTTGCGCACTGTTTATCGCATCTAAACTACAAACAAAAACAAACAAACAATAATGTTAAGTTATTTTTTATATTTAACTTTAAATAATATTTTGGTTTAACTTGTATATATGTACCAAACTTGGTATTAAAACTTACGTCGGACTAGTACTTATGTAACTCTCGATGTACATCAATAATAGAGCCGCTCATTGTTTGATTGTTTGCCGCTGTGTCCCCTGTAAATAATGCCAATAATCATACATGAAATAACTCAATATATGATTTAATTCAAATAATAGTTTTCAATAAAGTTAATTTTTTAATAAGATATAAAAATAACCTTTGTGGCCTTCTATATGCCGGTTTTACGCAAGGAAATTGATCGACCTCAAATGGAGCGTCGTCATCAGTAGAGGATTCGCACGAAGTATCATCACTCGCACGTTCTCGTGGACCCAAATTAAATCGAACGCATTTGACTGGGGGTGTTACGGCCTTTGGAGCTTTTGTTCCATCAACATAGTCTATAAAAGAGAATAAAAATTTTAAATTGGGGCAAATTATAAAACCATAAGATTAGTAAACTATAAGATTAGTTAGGTATAAACTTTTTGTTACCCTTTATCAGGAAGGATGATTTCTGATGAGAAAGCCGAGTCTGTGAAGTACTTTGCTGTGAAAGACTGTGAAGTGAAGTACGACTACAACGCTCCTTGAATTCGTACCAAGATTCATTCTTACTCTTTGATCTATCCTTCCACGGAGTTTCATCTTCGATGTCTTCATAATAGAACAGGATTGAAAATTCATACAAATGATAGAAATAAAGTTAATTATTATTATGTGCGAAAGGGTTGGTATTTTAGTTTAGTATTAGAAACATGGCAGTTACCTCCACCGGCCAACAAGTTGTCTGTAGAAGATCGACTAATCATATCATTTGTACGATGAGCATCCACAAAATCTTGCTCAGGGAATCCCGATGATGTAGGAGTGCTGGCCATTAGTGGCTTTCCGAAAGAGTCCGGAATCAGGGGAAATATTTGATCAAGGCGACCCCTCATTTTCTTCGGTCTTCGCAGAACACTTTTCTTGGTACAGGCTCTGCGAATGAAGATAAAAGACAGATTACATTAGATTCTTTTCAAAAATGCACTCCAATGACCCAATTTTTCAACATACAACGCACAATTAATATGCAAATACTAAAAATGTTACATCCGTATTATATATACCTAAGGGAAGCATCGATAATATCCTGATCCGAATCAGACTCAAAGTTTGATTGCTGCTCCGCGTACTTTTTGAGATAGTCTTGGACTTTCCGTTTCCCACAAGTTTCATCGTCACTGTTCAGGAATTTACTACTTATTGGAGTAGAGTCAATTTGTAGGTGAAGATCACGATTTTGCAGATTTTGCTTGGGCTGACGGTGCCCGGTTTCATCTTCAGATAAGACGTTCTTAATTGAATGGAGTGGTAATGCACATGCGTCAAGTTCGTCATGTGCCTCCAACGATGCCAATCCAGAATCCGGTATATTTACATCATCATGATTAACTTCTTCGCTGCAGACTGCTGGACTTGATGACACTGGGTCAGCGTCTCTTTTTTCTTTACCGTCTCGCTTCAAAATATCTATATAAAAATAAATTAATCCAATTTGACAATAACGAATTTAATAGAAGATAAAAGATTTTCCTACATAAGTATGTACAGTGTCTCACCGTCACCGTCTCCAGAATTAGCACAGGTAACGGAAGCAGCAAACGGGAACTTTGATCCATTTTGGTCGAAGCTCGTCTGGTGTTGAAGGTCCTCCGCAAAAAGATGATAACCCTCTCTCCTTGTTATCTTGGGGTCACGGTCACAATGAAGAATCGCGTCGACAACCTCGATTTGTCGCAAGTAGTGTCTAACAAATGCTTGTAACTTCAACGTGTCCGGATCCCGCCGGGCCAGGACTGATTCCTAATTTCAAAATACAAAAATTCATACTTTAGCTAGCAAATTAATCGAGCGATATGTTTAAAAAAAAAAGATTACACTAATCAAAATTTTATCATAATTAACTAACTTGATGCAAAATGTTCCTCAACTCCTGCATCCTCATCCCCGCCTGATTCATCAACATGACCAGGTTATCTTCTTTGGATTGTATAGGACCGGAATTGGAAGTTGAGAGACACCTGGGGTCACCGTTACCCGTCCCAATTTTGGAGGTCTTCCCAGAAGACGGACAATTTCCATCTGGCAATGTCCTCTTGTTGACTGCGAAGAACTTCTTCATTTCTACTCACTCTGGATAAAATTGTGGGGGGGGGGAGGGGAGGGAGGAACTTCCGTCGTAGCCTTTTCCAAAGTTCTGCAATTAAATGATCAAACAAATGGTATAATTGTCTATTGTCAATTAAGTAGCAATAAAAAATTAAATTAAAACAGCTGATCTTAAGTCAATAAGTCAGATAAGCAATAGCAGAAAAATATCCACCACCTATAACTTAGTACCTGCAAGTTTCCGATTCCACAGGAAATACGGTCCCTCAGTCTCAAAAGCAGAAAGCTCCTCCAAGTCCAGGTCAACTCCTCCAAAGGTGAAAGGGGTCACTGGTGGCGGTGCTGGCAGCGTCCTCAACAATAAAATACTTTCGGTTTTCAGTAGACTTGACGTTATCCCTCCCTAAAAATATGAAAAAGAAAAGTGCATTTAAATTAATAAACAAACACGCAAAAGCTCCTTTATAAATTACCCGTATTTTATAAATGCTTAATTAATTAGTAATTAACCTTCCAAAAATAAATGTCAATAATCAAACCATGCACATGATCACTACTTACTTTTATCAGGGCCCAGTCTAGTCCCGGTAGATACGTGTCACCTTGCACTTGTCATATGATTCCTCTCCACTCTCCTCCTCGTTCGTTTTTTCAAGGTTTTTGGTTCAATTTTTAGCTTGACACTAATTAAAACATGCTTAATGCTTTTATGATTTGACTAATTGGCTTGGCTTGATGAATAAATTGTACCTGGTTGACTAGTGACTGTAAGAAGCTATTAGTCAAATGACCAATAACCAGAACGAACCTTTCTAACAAGCCATGTTTGTTGATGTTGAAATTGAAATGGTAAATGTCTTATTCATTCTTCATGGCTAGCCCCCTCTTTCGTATCCTCATCCCGCTGCTACCGGCAAGACTAGATAAGCTCTTATCAATCACAGTCCAAAAGCTAGCGATAAGCATTCCTAAATAATGTATAACGCATAGTGGGACACTACTTTGAAGAAGAATCAAGAGTGCATAATTTAAGACTTTTTGTAACAATCCAGCGCATTTATTTCCTGGGGCGCTGTGAGACACACAAAGCTGAAACAAGCTGCTGCTGCCTGGAACATACCTCTTTTAACTTTAAATGGTCGGTTAATCATAATTAATTCTTACGTACTTTGAACACGGCCATGAAGTTACAAATATTATATAATTAATAATTAATTAATTTTAATGATTCAATTACCCCACTTTATTTTTATTTTGTCCTGTGTGAATTGTCTATTACCTAATTACTTTTAGCATTTAAGCTTTAAGCACACACGTTTTTTTACATGTTAATAAAATTATTGTCACATCAGATAGAGATAAATAACTTCATCTGCAACTTTTTTCTACATCATATCCAGATAAAATTGTCCAAATGCACTGCAATTTCCAAAGAAAAAATAGAATTGTAGAATTTATGACAATATAAATATGACTGTAAGTACAATCTAGATAAAACTAAATTGTAAGATATAATTAATTGATTTATCTAACCTTAGCGGAACATATTCCCCAAATGTAATCTTGTTTTCTTCCGGACATTCCCTCGAGTCGGAACTAGTTTGCTGTTTTTTGAAGGCTTCGTAAGATGTGGCTTTACATCCCGTCACAGTCCTATTTTCGATTGAGTTGGCCCAGTAAGCGCCGACTATTCCGTGACTGCAACTCCCTGAATACAATTTATTTTGGATTTGTAATGTCAACCCAATTACAGTTCTCGTTTAAATAATTACTTAAATGTCAATTAATGGTGATGAGTGTGGAATGGAATGTTATTTAATACCAGTCAACCGCTCTATTTTTAAAGCCGCTCTCTGCAGGCATGCCCGTTGATATTGACCCCCATCCGGGTAGAAGTCCACCTTGCCATAATCCCCTTTCAAACCGACTAGCCCGTCATTTGTATGGATGATGTCGACAAATGTGGCGTCGGAGGAATCGATTTGGTTACGAAGATTGAGCTCCTTGCTATAGATGAAGAAGTTGTAGACGTTCGCAACATCCAAGCCTTAAATTAATCAGCCAGATAGAAAAGTAACAATTAGTCAGGATATGATTTGATTACAGATTACAGTACACTTTTGTAATTGTTCGGGAAATTAAATATACATAATTACCAGTTATCCTTCCGACCTTACGTTGGAAGCCTGTCATTTCAAGAACCTTTCGACCTGCAACGCCCGACTAAGAACATTTATGAAGCTTTTGACATTCTGGCTATATGCATGTTGCATTTAAAATTATCAATACGGATCTATGTACCTACTTACCACTTGACCCCCAAGGCTATGACCAATGATATGAACCTGGTCGAGTCCTGAAACTATCCCTTGTTCCTCCAAAGCCAGTATGAACCTTGCCGTTTTGTTTCCAACAATGTTGACCACATATTCGTACACTTGTCTTGGGGTGGGTCGGCGATTTCCTGGAATCCCTTGGGAATAAGGACCTACATTCGCAATCTTTCGGTAGGGACCAATATACGCAATCTTTCGATATTCCAAGCAAAATACATTGTAGTCCTCCCTTCCGGTTGCTTTCACCTTCAAATATGCTACATAGATACAGTAATTTAATGTTTATAATTTTTTACTCACATCCAATCAAAGAGACTAGATAAAAATTAATTAGTCAATCAATCAACTTTAATTTTCAACCTTCGATGGATGTATTTGGGAATATGTTTGCACTGCAGTATCCATTTGCCCCGTGGATTAGGATTTTAGCTCGTTTCCCCTTTGCCAAGTTAGCTTGTTGGAATGAGGACGGGTTTGTTAGGTCCAGTTCGTATTTTTCCGAAAAATTTCTAATTGGCGAAATTAAAAGTAGATAGTAATTATTAATGAAACACACGAATTTCTCAGGGACATAGGTCGTCTGAGTATAACTGCGTATCGTGTGTGATTCAAAGAAATAAATTGTCACAAATTACTTTGCGTTTGGGTAGTAAAACAAATGGATCGTGGCATCATCTTCTTCGTATGAATCTGTGTCATAAATGGTTAGACAATTTTATGCAATTTAGTTTTTGAACTTTTAAAACTAATACATAATTTCTGAAAGTACCAATTTACTTTGAGCCGACGTCCACAAAATGCTTTGGAGGATCACTATCGCCCACAAAATAACCGATGTTGAAGTTACTGAATGCATATTTACTTACAGCAGTTCAAATTAGTTTAGGGGACAGGTAGGAAAATGCCAGATTTATTACTTCTAGCTCTAGCGAAGGAAACTGAGAATTCTAATAAAAATCGACTCTATTTATATTTGAGTGTCTGCAGATATTGTGGCAAGTGACCCAATAATCATCAAACTATGCTGAGAGAACGATGATTTAGATTGATGATTAGATTGACAGATCTTTGAATGGCTAACAATATATATTTGCTCGCTTTTAATAATTGAATTTTCTGGAGTATTAAAAAAAGAGTAGGTAAGTAGTTTATGTTATGTACACTAGAACATACAGAACTGAATCTAAATACCTAGATTAAATCGATGTCAAGGCTTGTTAAAATAACTAGATAAAATTATGTATCCCTATGCAAGATCATCTTGGTACAAAATGATTTGATTTTATTATATTTTTTACACTGGAGAATAACAGAATTAAGCAAAATATTAATTACATAATACATTTCATGACAGCTTGTTAATTAATTTATTGCAATTGTCTGGTCTCCGATGTTTCCCTTTGAAGCTTTCACATTTCCCAATT
>JAQIXQ010000456.1:0-29153 GCA_034700485.1 Pseudosinella alba
CTCTGGATGAACGGGTAAAATATTCAATTGGTACCTCATGCCACTGGCTGGGGGCTTTGAAATAAATAAATCTGATTGTTAACTTGATGTGTACAAGTGTATTAATTGAGAACTTAATTAATTTAGCTGTTGAATAATTGCTTTATGGACATACGGAAGAAACCGTGATATGAATAGGGTGGATAAAAGTCTGAGTTGTACAAGGTATAGTGTTTCAGAATAGGACTGTTGATTTCCGTCTCATCCAAATACTCAACTTCAAAATCAAAGGATTCTCCACCAAACCTCAACTTATATGTCCTGGATAGATCAGCAACAGCAGCGAGATCAATTGAATCTTTACTTTCATCGTCATTACCAACCCCAGTCAGCAATGACCGCGATCTCCCCATTGGCATCTTATCCTTATTTAATTTGATCTTTTTTGGCTTGCGCTTCCTTTTCGGTTTCTTTGCTTTGCTTTTACTTCCTTGTCTATCATCGCCTTTGCCACCTTTAAGGTTTTCAGGGGAGTCGGCAGTTTTCTGTTGTGACTTTTTATCATCTTTCGAAAGGGTGGTTGATTTACTTATACTGCCAATTGAAGAATCAATTTCGCCTCCACTGCCAGATTTTCCATTTTGGGGTAGTTCAACTGAGGAGTTTGTGGTGCCAACTTTAGGGATTAAGTTCAATATTGAAAACAGTAAAATTAAAATTAAAGGACCCAGTTTGAGTTTGCACTTCATCATGTCATGGAATGCAGCAAATCAAGTCACTTGTGAAAGCGACGGCGTGATGAATTTAGTGTACATTGATAACCGAAACAAAAACCCGACGACCGATTTATCAGTATCTGATGAAAGGCAGTATAGTCAATATGTATTGTAAATTGTTTTGGATTAATGCACGTGTTTCCTTGTAAATTGGTTTTTTATAAAGTAATTTGGACATGCGTATCTACCCATAATTTTACTTATTAAGTTATTCTAATGATGTTTATGTTCGTATCAAGATCACATTACGGACAAGCTCTCAATCCCTAGAAACATGACTGACTTCAGGTGCTTAAATATCTGGTAATAAGTTATAGGTACATTCCTTGTTATTACAAAAGTTCATCCGTGTCTATTCTAATGTGGATAGAAGTCTAGACTTGAGACTAATTGTAAGTTAAAGGCAAGTTATATCATATCATGCGCGTAGTTTATTTATTTTTCTAGCACGAAGCACGTCCGTTGAGGAGACCTCCTCCAGTGCTGGAACACATCGGATCGGACTCATTTACCACACACAAACAGTGTCAGCGTCAGGAAGAAAGAGTGAGGAGGATGATCAAAATGAAAAGTAAACCCGGCTCTATCAATCTCTTCAGCAGTCATATTCTTTTCTAAATAATCTTCTTTTTTCTAGATTTATTTAACTCTGACTACGCCACCGTATCAAATTGCTTCATTTTCCTCACAAAGTCATGATGATAACATTGATAACCTAGCCGTTAGTATTCTAATCAAAGTTATATCATATCCACAAAGCTCCTGCTCAAATCTTAATTCTTTTTTCCTCGTCAACAGGATTCAGTGTCATGGGATGAGGCAGCAGACCACCATACCAGCTCAACTCGGATTGGGTTGAACGTTAAGATATGACTTGGTAGAAGGTCGCGACTCTCTTCATTCTTGATTTTGATTCTACTTAGTTTTTACGAACCGCGACAATGTCATCTTAAACAGTTGCCATTCTTCCTATCTTCCTCAAAATCCTCATCTCCATTTGGACTCAACTCAATTTGATGCCGGGCCAGAGGGACACCAACTTTTACAATCAACCTGCTCAAAAAAAAGTCGGAATAAAACTTGTCCGACTACAACACAATCATGATGACAGAAGAACCAAAGAGTCATCAACATGATGATCATGATCAGAATGATATCCAGTCTTCTCTGAAAAGACAAAAGTTTCTTGATAGAACTATCCCAAGTAGGGGCATTAATGCAGTCGTTTCTCTTTCTCCCTCGAAAAAGAAATATTATCAACATGGATCAACTCTTGTAGAGAAAAACTTGTAGGACAATTCAACTTGTAAGTAGTGACTAGTGAGTAACTAGTGAGTGGAGTGGAGAGACTACTCCACAATGTTACCAGCATACAAGTACTGCTGGAGTGCCGACGACAATGCAATAAAAAAGCGGCAGGAGTAGACACAGGGGGCAAATTATGCAGACTATTAGAATGAAGAGCGGGGTTGCTTGCTCTTTGCCTTTGCCAACATGCCCGGTTTTAACTTATTTGGCCCCATTGCATATGTTCTACGTACCCTTTCACCCGTGGTTGTAAGTGTAAGGGTGAATGGAAACAATGTACGTAGCCATGCAAAATCTACAGCATGGGCTGAGTTGAAATGTGGAAAACCGAAATGCATGAAGGGGAAAGGGAATCCTATAAAATGTCACAATTCCCATATTTCCCATGCAGTTCATGACTCCAACCAAACCATTGCATTGCAGTTTCCATTCGTGTGAGAAGAGCAGAGGAACTTTACCCATAACTTACCATCTTCATCCCACACTTGGGTGATTTGGGGAAAGGAGCAGGAACTGATTTTGCGATGGGGAATGAGAATGAAACGGAATCTGATCCTTATTCTGCGAGTTACATGCTCAAGTTCAGCAACATTGTTAGCGGGAGGAAAGATCAGAGCATGCCAGATGACTTTTTTTAAAAAGATAACGATGAAATTGGGTAGGCATGCCGGACTTCAAACTAAACCTAGTATATTGCATTTTTTAGAAAAGGGAAAAGTTAGACAACCTAGCCCATCATCATATAACTTTTGCTGGAATATAAATCTATTTTCTAAGCTCATCTTCCATATATACTTCTTTTAAAAAAACTTCCAGGGTGCTACAATGCAAAATATAATTGACTCATAAGACGGACTTTAACCAGTTTGCATTCATTATCAATTTTCTTCTTCACTATAAATAGACTGCTCAAAATACACATTTTGCAAAATTTATCAGGACAGTGGAAAGTAGCCGCAACTTTCACACTCCCGCACTATCTAAAGTGAAAACTTTAAATGGAAGTGGAACTTCCTCCCTCCCATGCACATGGTATCATCACAACCCAAAGAAATTTTTCACCCCAGAAAAACTAAGAAACTAAGCTGAAGATGAAGATATCCCTTTCCTTTTCTCATATCCTTCCTTAAGAAATTCCATATATTATTAGTTTTCTTAAAATTTTCACAAAGAAAGGGGGAGGAGGCGGAGGAGAGGAAAAGAAATTATGGGAACTGTGACCTGATAATATATTTTATAGATATGTGGGCCTCCATACCACCTCCTACCCTCGCTCCCATTCCTCCTTTTTCCCATTCACTTTCTTTTTATCTTCTTCCTCTTGGCTGATAACTCAAGTACCTAGAAATATGCCGGGAGCATGGATATATTTCTTAGAGGGGAAAATAATTAAAAGCCGCCTACACTTCCATATTCCATGCATAAGTAAATTGGGAACACATGCGTGCTCCTCTGCCCCAATCTATGTCATATGGCGTGGCACACTCCAGCACATGATAAAATTGTTTTACGGGTCTTGTTATAACTAAAATGCTTGCATATTATTAGCACTCGCCCTAAAAGGGAATCCTTTTCATTTTCAGGAAAATTTCTCTTTCCCCATATTCCAGTTACTTGTCCTTATCCAAAAAGAGTTTAGTTGGTTCCCAAAAGAGCTAGTTTCTTTTTGAAGAAAACTCCTTTTTCTTGAGAAGGAATTAGAAGTGAAACTTGTTATTTGTTAAATGCACTATATTTCATTCCATATCTCTTACGTTTTGCCCCTGCTACTCTCCATGCAAACTACTTTTTTGTTCTTAATTTTCTGATATGGGCTGTAGGTTATCTGTTGAGAGCTTTCTTATGATCCGTGACATGATATGGTACAATTTATTAGAAAAAGTTATGGCATTTCCCGTTTATTATATTTACTTAGTGCTTCATATAGTGCGTCTTATCAAATATGTCATATATGTCCTTACGTCCTTAGGTCCACACTCAGCAAGAACAAGGACCCCTTTTTCTTGGACAAAACACATGTTTGGCCTAATGGTCATATCGGAGTGCTCCTAATTCTTACTTAAATTTTTTATGACAAAACGGTATCGTTTATCTTTATCTTGTATGTGTAGAATGGAATGGGTGCACACCTGCATCATATAATAATCTATTTTGCATTTCAAAAAATTCGTTACGTTACGGAAACAAATGATATTAATTTATTGTACACAAATTAATCTTGGTACTGAATTCACCACATTCCGAAACATGCAGAACATCCTTTAACAAAAATAGGAGTCCAAATAGATTTAAACCTAAATGGTACAAAACGGCCGGCACATATATTTATGCCGAAAGATAATCCATTACCATTCATCCTTCTCAAAGGGAACGACAACGACATGTTTTACATAATATTTCTCTCTTTTTTTAACTGTAAAGAGACCGAGTTTATTAACCGGTCCCATCATCTCATATATGTATTATATTACATTTACCTTAAACACCCTCCCATGATAGAACCGCATCATATAAACTCACTCAAGCTCATTATTACTTTTCCTTTCCACACATCCAACCCAACAAGGTATGGATGTTATGTAATATGCATAGTATGCAAGCAAGCACATAACAGTCTGTCAACTTTTCGGAAGATGAACAACTTTGAAAAGTCATAAAATCACGTTTTTCTCTCTCTTTCCACCAAAAAAATATCCATCCAAGGCTTAATAAGACTTTTTCACCGAAACAGAAAGAGTTAGTGAGTGGATGAGTTAACGTGATTATTTTGATGAGCTTTTGCTCCTGCTCCCGTCCTCATCCTAAAAGATTTTCTCGTATATTTCAGCAATTCTCATATAAATGCAGAACAAAATATAACGCTACATATAGGCATAGTTTTAAAGTATTTTTTATTATGTCTTGCCTTCCAATTTAACCTTTTGGTATGGAATAATGCAGTTATGCATGGAGTAGGAAGTATGACCACGTTTCCTAGTTTTGAACTCTTATCATTAGGCTTTCTCCTTTGGTTTTTTGCAGTAAAATAAAATATGAAAAGTATTTCGGGATTTTTTCTTTCGCTACATTCTCAAGTTTTACTCGAGAGCTCATTAAAATTCAGTCAGTTTACCAAACAGGCCAATCCATTCTTTTTTTTCACTTTCCCATCATTATTATTTTAGGCTGAGGATGAGTGGATAAAGTGGGGGAAATACCGACGTTAATTAAAGACACGGAGGTGTTGATCTCTCTTGATATTTATGCATAATCGTTTTTCGCTTTTAGCCCGTTCCTTCGTGTAAATATTTGGGCATGATGGGCTCATAACAAAATACAAATTGCTTCATGCCTTCGGATGAAAACAGGGTCATTCTTTATATTACCCAAATCAACATCGTATTTTTATTTATTTTTATATTTAAATCGATCATCATCATAAAAATGTGATTTTTTTTGTGTGGCATGAAATGAAAAATGAATCACTTGTTGAAAAGTTGTGGATCCACTCAAAACAGGAAAAAATATACATATGTTTTGGACAAAAAATGAAAAGTATGCTTATTCAATTCACATAAAAAATGTTCATTCACTCCTCATTTGTAGCAATCGCTCCCGACTGTGACTCCCGACGAGGAGGAAGAATGGGAGATGAAGTATCCAACCGACACCGACAAAATGATTTGCGGATGGGGATTGAATTAGATTTCCCTCCCCGGACTGTTTATGTATTGTAAATATGCATTATTACTTTATTTTTTAATATATAAAACCGTATGTGCAACTGTTGAGCAATGCATATTAGCTGGTTTTTCAATTGTCGAAAACCTGAAAAGAATTTTCACTTACTGGGGAAAAGTAATAAACATGGACGAGAATAAATTGAAATAAAAATAGTTTTATTGGCTTATCAAAAAATCTATATAAAATATGCAAAAAATAAAAACAGATTTAAAAATTATTAATTTTTTTCGGGGTGAAAATATTAAAATTAAATATTTTTATCTTGGGAATGAATCTGTCCACTCGACACGAGAAATGAAATGAAAATGCGCTTTCCTCATGAGTCCACTTTTTTGCGGGTGTTTTTTTGAGCAGGGAATATGGACTTATTGACCCGGGACCAATAAAAAACTAGTAACCTCCACCCATTTATTTTCCTTCGTACGTATCTCGGACATTCACACCGAACCCATAAAAATAGCTAATGGACCACCATTCAGCAACAATTACAGTTTTTTCATTGTTTTCTCAGCTAATAAGAGGACTGGCCGGTTGGACTCTGGCCTATGCACTTGGGAATAATTAAACAACACACAAAGAATAGAGACGGAATACAACCGGAAACATATTTCGACTCCTGCTATTTTTATTCGGATTTTGGACAATTCACTGTCCAGTGGAGGAATTGGGTAGAGTCTACCTATTGATTATTTTTACACTAACGAACTTCAACTGGGGAGAAATCAGTGCGTCCCAGGAAAAATTATTATTTCTTCATAAACAACAAGAAGAAACTCCTTATTTTGTCCCTTTTTTATTGCTAATCCTGTTGTGCAATGAAGCGTGCAATGTTGATGTGGAACAGTCATTATTAGACTAGAGCTCCTTCCTCATATCCTGAAACTAGGAGAAAGTGAAGGCTGCTATATGGACCTTATAAATCCTTACTTGATGATAGCGTGACCGACAGGTCATTCAAGAGGAATTAAAAGAATGAAGGTGAGTATTTAGAAAATACTAAATAGGTATAATATGGAACCCAATAGTGGTCCCAGGGTATGAATTATAAATGGGACGTGATGTGATACTGAAGTAGGAAATATAAATATATTGCCATGTCCCGGAATGAGTGAGTGGCAGTCCGCCGGTCGGCACGGTTTTGTTTGGTTCCAGTTGAAGTCAGAGTTTTTTGGAATGTGTTATTTTTTATATTCCTCCACTCACTCACTATTTTCGCTTCGTTTTTACTACCACATCATATCACCTCCATCAGCCAAGTCCATCTCAGTTGATGATGGTGATGGCTCGGGTCCCTCGTCATGAGTTTTGCCATGTCATGATGTTTGTAGCAATAAAACTTCACTCCTCCACTCCCTAATCACGGTAATTAATGAGTTCTGAAACGACATGCTATAGAATTTGTGATGGTGGTGGCGATGATGAAGTATATGGCATGGTTGAAAATGCTGAAAGTTTTTACTATTTTTTTTTTTCATGTAAATACGAGCTCTCGCCTTTCGCCTTTTTCTCGCAAAATCCATTAAGCTTACCGACACCAACCAACCCAAAACCAAAAGCCAGCCAAAGGCGAGTATTAGCTGCAGCCACGAATGTAACAATGAAGGGAAGCTGCCATGCTTGGAATGGGGTTATAGAATGAATGGAAGGCCAAAAACTACAAAATAGTAAAGGCAAGCGATATTTTTTTAGGGAATTTTCTGTAAAAATAGTTAAATAGTTTTAGAATCGTGTGTCCATCTCTCTTCACTCTCTCCACGAATTGTCTCGTCTCTGACTCTCCATTTTACTTGAGTAAAGTAAGCTGATTCTGCATGCGAAAAATAACAAGGTTTGTTTTTATTTCAGTAAAACAATGGGAAATGTATGAAAAGCAGACATGGGCTGGACTGGGCTTTCCATTTTGAAATGGATGGATAAGTCCACTTGGGGCGCTCATACGAAGAATAAAGTTTTGCTGAACTAATTCATTAAATATATGCAAAAAAATAGCACTCGGTTTTTCGTCCAACTACTGTTTACTCTAAATTCTGCACGTTTTAGGATTTTTAAAAGTTTTAATGAAAATGCTACAAGGCATAAGAATTCTCATTTTGGCAGTGCCAAACCGAGACAAGCCTATTCCCTTATTTGCAAAAATGTACTATTCGACATTGCCACCACCAACGTATGCCAGACATATGAAACAACTCATTATGAAAATAATAATTGCTGTTTTCAGAATTTGTAGTACTTGATGGGAATATCAGAAAGGATTTAATGACTAGTCTGGTCTAATTGTTATATCGCATTAACATTAACCACTACTTTCAGATGACGTAAAGGAAAACAATTTTCTCCATTTGTTTTCGTTTAATTTACTTTATAAGTGTGAATCCGACTGACTCCCTTCATGTCACTCAGCCACCAGTCTGTCGGAGGGAGTACCCAAATATTTTCTTCCTTGAAGCGGTCAGTTAGACATTTTATGCCCCACTTGTTTGCATGAAAATCAAATAAGAAAAAAGTATGATTTCATAAAAACTAGATGTTTTTACGGTACTGTTTAAGACTGTGTATTTGACGCCCACTTAGCAGAACGTGAGAGACTGATGTCGTTATCTGAGCAATTTTAATTAATATACACACATCTACCAACTCTGGGAATTTGTATATCTCTCTATATTATGTTAGGTAAGTATTGATGATGATGAAAATCATGTACGTCAAATCGTGTCAATCCTTCATTTAATCAAACAAACATCATCAAAACACCCAGCCAAACCGCCCACAACTTATGGAAGTCGGAAAGTAACAACTTTTTTCCTCATGATTTCGTGTTTCCTATTCCGGCTAATTTGGCAAAAATTCTCACTCCTTATTTCATCATCATAAAGCACCATCATCAACACCAGCGTAATTACATTTGGCCACCGGCGAATTTTTGCGTGTTCTTCTTTTCTTTGAAGATGGTATTATGTGACGATGTTGCAGTGGGAGTATCATAAATACCTACACATGCATTTATCATTTTGAAAATTCTGTCATTACGGGAGGTTGTACAGGGTAGGCAGTGGGCGGGTAATATTGTCGCTCTCTTAAATCCCATCTTAGGAAATTCTGTTCATAAGTTCTTAGCTTGGAGCCTGTAGGCTGTTTTTTTTTTGCAAAATTAAAATTGCTGAAAATTAATCGTTCATTTTGCTAAATGAAAAACTTGTGCAATATGAGTTCTTTTTTAAAGTCGCATTTAGTTAAGCATGTTTTCATTTTTAGAACACCTAATACAAAAGCGTCCAGGAGTGACAAATATCTGACAACTGCAGCTACGCCAACCTTTCACTGTGTATTCCCACCATTTTAACTAAATGATCATGGGTGGAAGTGTGTGTTTACGGCTGAAATAGAATGAAATGATCATTCTGCTCTTGTCTTTTGCTTCTCCAAAACTAATGACCCTGCACCAAGTCACAGCCATGTATGTCGCGTTTAATGCAAGTCAGGCAAAAAACTACAATGAGAGAAAAAAATGTCGGTAAGTTCTGCGGTGATAATGATGATGAGGAGTGAAATGGAACTAGTTAGGAAGGCACTCCAAGTCCCTAGTATTATGGTCGCTGTGGCATTAACAGACTTCCAGCCAGGCCATGATGTTTCCCCCGTTTTCTCAGGGAGAGTCACAGAAGTACAAGGGAAAGCTCTTGAGTAGTTTGTCCTCATTTGCGGACGACAAGTCCCTCACACACAATCCTATCTTGTAGACTCCTTCCTAACGCAATAATGATGGTCATGATGGTGGAAATAAGAAAGACAAAAGAGGCAAGCAACAGAGACATGGAATGAGAGAGAGAGAGAGGGAGAAAGAGGAAAAAACCAGGAAAATTTTCGCCACTCTCTGCATTTCAACAAGGACATTACCAACTTGAGCCATAATAAATTTCCTTACAAGTTCCAAAGCTTGTGTGGAGCAACAAGAGAGAAATAATACCCTTTTTGCCTCCCCCAGAATAAAAAGGGAAGAGGAAGGAAATGCTCTAGTACGCTTTAACTTTATCTCACTTCCAGAAAGGGAAAGTCCGGAGTTGGAGTTGAAGTTGGATGGAGGCTGGGCCTTCGGACTGCATTCACTTCACAAACATGAGCCATGAGCGGCATTCGGAAGATGAAGACAAGGGAGTCGTAAAGAGAAAGTTGTAATGCAAGAAGAAAGCAGCCAGCCGGAGAGAACAACAACGACACGCGTCAAAACAATGTGAAGGGAAGGCCAGACAAGGAAATAAAATAAGCCTTACAAATAACTCTTTCTCCCTCTCTCCCCAGTCGGGTCTCGACTAGACAAACGCGCTCTTGTACTTTCTTTGATCTTCTTTGGGGAACAAAGAAAATATTTTCATTTGCATATGAACGTGCAGTTGGCTGTTGGATGTGCTTATGTGTAGTTGGTCTATGCATGTATGTGGTCTGTCCCTGGTCATATTCATCTTATTGAGTGCTAAACTCGACTATGACATCATGTTTTCGTGCTTTTGCATACATAATTTGAGCTATTGCTGGGGGACTATGAATGAAATTGCAGATATTGTGGAGACGAAACCATTTTATAATTGACAGTAAAAAAACGTTGGTAGATTTTTTCAAGGTATCTACCAGGTTAAAAGATGCTATCAAAAGATCAGTTTTATTGGTATGAGTCATATTTAAAGATTCACATGTATTGTTTATGAGAACCCACAAAATAGTCAAAGGAAGGTTTTCAGTTATTTCTGTCTTCCAGTGACAAACATGCAATAGAAACAGCTCCAATTCATCCATCATTCATTTATTCTTCCTTCTCCCTCATCCGCAGTTATACAAATTTTTTGGAATGTCTTTCCATTCCAACCGCGGCGGGAGGGAAGCAAGGACACATCGGCAGAGAGCCGAGTGGAGGCTTGACTACAGTAAATATGAAAAACCTTCCCCGGAAACGAAAGCAACCTATCCCATAAAAAATGAAAACAAAAGGGGAGCATTTTGTCATTGTTCTGAAATACCTTCCTCCGTCCCCATTTGTACATGACGTTTTATCATTTCGTGACATGAAAGGAGAAAAAGTTTTATTTAAAAAGAACGGACGATAAAAAAATATATATCGAAATGCACTTTTTATTCATTGGAGCCCGCGTCGTTCTCAAAACGGAAAGCAAACTTTTTCTTTTCATGTTCAATAATGCACTCTTGTGAAATATGCATACCAATAACTTCCACTTCCAGCTTGGTCTTCCCCCTTTCTCTTCCACTTTCCCTAGGACTAACATAACCACACTTTGTCAGCTTTGATTTATGCCAGCGCAGAAGTTGAATATGGAATGGAAGGGAGTTCATTAATTCACCGTATTTTTGGTTGAGTGAATGACAATAAAAATTCTTTTTTATTTCAGTCATTCCTGATTGCCTAAAAAATTCATATCCGAATTTATGAATACGGCTGTGCCACTCCGGCCCCGGACCCCATTCTGAATTTTAAGTATTTTTCTTCTTCTTAGAGCCGAGCCGTATCCATTCATTCACTGAATGGTAATCAATAAGAACGTAGTGCCTGCTTGAGCTTATCATTAGAAGTTTTAGACTTCAGCGCAGTGACCGTGAAATTAGAGCTGCATCAGTAAAATTTAGATATTGGAATGAGTTATGCTAGACAGGGACCACACGTAAGGCTGGGACAAAAAGCAGGATTCACGTGGAGCCTATGTTTTTGTAGAACTTTCAATTTTCTCTGACTTTTGAATGAAGCCCCCAATGAAATATTCCAATTCTCTGACCCTGCTCCACTTTTTTATGAACACTTTTTATTATGCAATCAAAGAGGCCAATAAAATTTCCTGATTTGGTTGCAAGCAACATTTCCTCCTCTTTTGTTGTGGTTTGCATTTCACTTTCCCCTTTCCTCCCTCTCTCCTGCTTTCTTTGATGATTATAACTGGGAGGTGGGGAAGCCAAAACCAGGGAATTGAAATAAATAACCAAAAAGGCTGTCTTTCCCTCATTTTGATTTGTGTCTGTGGAACATGTACAATTACTGCAGTGGGAAAGGGTTTACTGAAGGACATTAAACAGCATGTAGCTCCATATGCACATGTTCCTTTATGAAACTTCATTTCCCAGTGAGGGAGAATCAAGGTGAATGTCAGTGGAAAAAGCAAGGGAAAATGGCGTGGAATGGCATGACCACGGCCTGAGATGAGATGAGGCTAACCAACCATTTCACTATTTTTTATGGACGCTGGGTTGCTGATTTGCTGTTTCCAACTACAAGTGCGTGTTCCAGGGATCCAAGTATGTGGTTTTGTTTTCAGGCCTTCTGTATATTTAATAGACAGCTGGGGTGATGATGAGGATTTCGGTGAAATGGTCCGAAAGGTCGAAAAGCAGCTCATGTCTTTTCCCCATGTTACGTTGGCTAGCTGCAGGTTGAATTTGGTGGAAGTGAAAGTAAAATCCCTTCATTTTCATTTCAAGTTTTCCCCTTTGATCAGCAAAATAGGAGGGAAAAGTGCGTAGTTGTATTTTGTCAGGGTTTTCTTCCTTCCTGGTAAATCCTATTCGTATTCCACCCTAGAGGTGGGTGGATGGGTGGGCAGGTAGGTATTAGCCCGTTATATAAGTCTCTTGTTATATGCCCCTTTTGTGCAAAGTGAAATTGTCAAGTTTTCTCGCTCCACTGATTCCACTTCCTTCTCCCCTCTCATGTGCTGTATAATAATGTTGGCTCAGAAGGCGAGAAATAGTTCCCTGGAGTACTTGACAAAGCCTTTTATGTATATAATACTTTGCCGTATAAGTCTTCGTTCTTCCAAGGAAGAATACCCGGATAGATAGATATTTATATTTCTGGGTAAGTTCACTCCTCCATTCCACTAAGAACTGGCTATGCCAGTATAAGCTCCCTTGACTTTTATCTTGAGAGTGCTCATCCATGTCCATCCTATTTCCAAGTTATAAGCCGTAGTCAGTCACCACCACATACTCAGCTCCAGCTCCACCGCCCGCCCCCGCGTATACAGATATTTATACAACATCTGAATCCTTATATAAGCCCCGTAATATCCGAAGTATTCTCCCCATCGTCATTTTAAAACCATTCGGTCCAAACGAACCAGAACTGAATTGGAATAATAATAACAGGAGTAATAACAGCGTGTAAATAGTGTTTACATTTTAACTTGGGCTCTCCTTCTTCATGCATGCCCACTTCTCCCAAGTATCCGTTTGTTTTCCTCTTATTTTATTATTATATAAAATAAAATTCTCTGCTGTAGCAAGGATCTTGCTAGTAGTGTTGGCTAGTCCGGTTAAGTGTCGTGAATGGGTTGAGCCACCCACGCCCACCATCACAATCAACATCCCAACCATTCCAAACAAACTGTAGAATTTTAGTCGGGCCAGATTTATTATGCACGTATTCATGCGTAGCATATGCGCTTGATGCAATGCAACAGACCAGCATATTCTAATAGGAAGGTGGAGGAGGGAGGAATGATATAAGGAAAATAGCAGAAGGCTCATAAAACTTTTTCCCTCTCCTCCTCACATGGACGCCTGATAAGTGCGCTTTTATTATTACTGTAATAATAATGAGCTTGCTGTTTGCTCCGGAGTCCTCTCATACTCCCAATCAGCCTTACAGTTACCCTTTTTACAACTGTAATAACAACAAGAGATATTTCTGTAAACTTTGTTCTGAGATGATTATGGTGATGATGATGCTGCTGGCGCATTTAATAAGATTATTATTCCTATTTCATCCCAAGTAGGAGTAATCAACTTCTTGAACTGTTTTTTTTTTCAGGAACATTATGTCTCTGAAGAAGAATGAGAAAGATAGGAAGGAGCATAGTCGCTCCTCACGCCTATCTCTCAAGATAAGATACATATTTCTCCAGCAGTTTTTTTTACCGGACCCGGACCCCAGATATGTCTGCGTTTTGTGCGTGTTTATCTAGATAATATATATGCTCCAGCTCTTGGGAAAATTGTATGTTTTTAGGATGGGAAGTCTGAATGTTTGAAATGGCGAAACTCTCCTGGAAATGATTATGATGTTGATTAGAAGAGGACAAAAAGAGATAATAGTTCTTGGGTTGTTGCCTCCATCTTCATCATTCCTCCAAAAATAGAATATCAAGCCCATGTCATGTGCCCTTATTCCTCCCCTCCCCCTAAATAAATCTAGAATATGGCCCTGAATGCCATCCCGTGATGATGACGATGATAATGAGACGGAGAGCAAAAGTTCACAACATTACATTAGCAAAATGTTATGATATGATGGGAGGATGATGATGGTGATGATGATGATCATATTGTGATATGATATGGGCATGATTTTTTTATTTTCTCCACCGCCACCGCCTACCCCTTCTTGAGAGAGAGAGAGGGCAATGTTGTCATATAATAATAATAACAGGATAAAAGTTTGAAAAGGTCAGGCCATATGCTGGTCTATTAGGATATAACGCTTTCATTCCCCTCCTCATCACCATGATCATGATCATCATGGAGTAATTCCAGTACTGACTATGACTACACCAGGCTGTTTATTGTTATGAGGGCATGCACTCATCCATGCATGCATGGCCAGCTATATTCCTATTTGGGAGTGAAGTCGTTGAGCTTCCCATTCCCCTCCACTCTCTGTTCTGTTTATCAACTTGGAAATTCCAGTTAACTTCATTACATGCTTTGGGAACAAGTTGGGAAATATGGATGGATCTACGTGCATATAAAACCAGCATAAAAACGGAATAGTCCCAGGCATTGTTACCTCCTTACTCATTTTCTGCTATAATGTTTTTCCTTTATTATTCCTCCGTTTTTTTCCTCCATATCCTGGAAAATGTCTGGAAAAACAGATGGATGGATCTAGATGGATGTTGGAATGGCTTTCCTAGTATAAGCAGTATATATAGCTTAAGGAGGCTTGGTCGCATTTTTGAAGCTATTTTTCTTTTGCATAAAATGGAAGTAAGCATATCATGTGTGAAGATTTAATAACTGACCCTAGAAATGGAAACTGGTACATATTGTATATGGAAATGGCTCATTTCCCACCATAATGGGGGAGAATAAGAGGGAAAAGTCACTGTTCAGCATGTTACATGTTATGGTTCCCTTCCTGCTTAATTAGATTAAGATGGGATTCTACTCTTCAAACGAAAGGAGCAGAAGACAAGAGAAGAAATATCTGCTGTCTGGAAATGCAATGAGTTTTGCAACGACAATGAGTGCAGAGCAGAAAAGGAACTATGGAGGGATGACAAGCTCAACTTGGAGGAGGAATATCATTCTACTCCCACAAGATAATTTCCGCTTTGATGTGGTTTCTCCTCCTCTGTTTCATTTCATGTATAAGTCTTGCTGAACAAGATAATATTGTTTTGTTACAGACATGGCAAAGATAGCCAGAAGGAGGAGGGAACAAAGTCTAAAAGGAGAGATAGTTTACTTTACATTGCATATCACTCAAGAGTTACTTTGAGGTTTTACTGCTGAGGTTTTCTATTGCAGGAGTCATTGATGCCTATATGTATTTTGAATTAGTGCAAATGCAAATAGTATCATTAAATTGAATCGATTGTAAGGAAAATTTCAAATTGCCGATACTATTGTAAATTGAACAAAATCAGTGATATAAATATGAAATCGGAGGACCAAATTGACAGAATATTGCAGAAAATTCATTTTTCGTATTTTATGCAAAACTTTTATGAATTTCTTGAAGGAGAAAATAATAAATTAAGTGGTATGGAATATTCTACTTACCAGTAGATAGCTGTTTTGGTCTCCTCAGCGTGTGGAATCTGAAAATACAAAATTACAACAATTTTAGATTATTATATTTCAGATCTACAAAATTATAGTTAATATATTTATAAATACGCTTTATTCTCATGCAATCCCTCTCTTACAGCCCACTTCATCATGTAAAATTAGAATAGCAAAAATTACACATTCCTGTGTTTATTTCATTTCATTTTAGATAATCATTTTCATTATCCACATCCATTCTCTTCTCATCATCGTAACAGCACCACACATTATATAAACCTCTACTCCAACATCCCACCACCGTGATCATGATCACCAGCAGGTGGATTTTTTTTTCAATTACCAATCGCCAATTACAATGTGTCCACATCCATCATCTGTCTAGTCTGACGGATGACCAGCTCATACAAATATGTAGTAATGACCGATGCCACCAATGCTCGCCAACCATAATGGCATGGCCCTACACACTCTACAGCAAATACAGGCAATATTTTCATCTCCACATCGCCATCATGGTCTTGTCTTAAAACTTCAACTTGAACTAATATGCTCCATTCACCTTTTTCACTTTTGGAAAAACGAACCCTGATCATGAAACTGCCATCATCATCATAACTAACTTAACTAGCAAGACATGTTACTGATGATGACGATTAGCTATTTATTAGTAAAAAAACAATTCCTCAACACAGTATGCCAAAAAGTCAGCGCATATGGGCTTTCATATGGAGCCAGTTCATTAGCCATATATTACACCAATTATTTCTATCTTGAGACAGGCCATATATATACCCAGAGGGTAATTAAGTGCCTGACAGAGCATAACAGTCATTTATATTCTTCTTATGCAATAGATCCACTGCAGAGCATTCATAACCTTTTCTAGATGATTTTTTTTGCTAGCTTAAGCTCGAGAAAACAAAGTTGATTTCAATTTTTTATTACCTCCATCAACATCCCTAATAACATGTCTTTAATTGCAGGGGAGAGAAGCATATATATGCATAGGGGAGCAAGTCCTTAACTTTTATTTGGACTGGCTACTGCACAGGGGTTGGCAGGTTGGTTGGTGCTGCTGCTGATTTTTTATTTATTGAAATGCAAATTCCCCATCCAACAATGAAATGACTTGCTCCACTACCAAACAAACTGCAGCTCCTGCCATGTACTTCTGTTTGCAAATGAGGCCTCATTTATTTTTATTGTGCTTTTCAAACATGTTTACACAACGGTAACTTTTCCAACCGTTTCGGAGAAGATAAATTGGGATCATTTATTATATTTTGATTTCGTTTCAGAGAAAAACGTAACAAAGTGCAGCAATGTATGTGCACGTGTGTCATAGATTAAATGGAAATCAGCAGGAGGAGGACAATGCTGGGGTGGAAGGTGCAGACTGGTAATGCAATAATCTTGTGTGATTTGGAATGATGAGAAGCGTGCCTGACTGCATACAAAATAGCTCATTCTCGCCCTCAATTAAAACGTGATCTATTGCCGATGATGAGGACGATATGGGGGATATTATGTAATAATGATGGTGGAGAGAGGAGAGGATGATGGCTGTTTGCGCTGACACTTCAAAATGCTCACGGTAGCAAAAATAGATTGCTCTCGCTCCAACCTCCTAAAATGAACTGGCCTTGCTTCATTTTCATTTCATTGCAACAGTGTAAATTATGCATAATTGGTGGAGGAAGGGGACCTCGAAAAGGTTACCCTTTATGTTCTCCCTGAAAAGTACTTCCGGTGTGACAGGGAACTTCAAACTTTTGGACGAATCCACCGAAATACTTTTTTATTATGCATGAGCTTGCATTTTGTTTGTGAGCATGACTTTGATCCTCAAATTCATGCTCACAAGCAAGTTCTGTCCGAGATAGAGAATCATTCCATATTTCCCAAATACTTAACATCTAATGAAATGAGATGAAGGGGTGTGGGTCTAAATAATCAAAATTGCAGCTTGCTGCAGTAGTGCAGTGAGATATCATTTTCACGGTTTGAGAGTGCTAATGACAATTAGGAATAAATATGTTCATTTTAAATGTTGCATTCTCATTAAACACGTGATTAAAATTTCAGTAAATTAAATAGAAAATAAAATTTGTACATACTTTTACAGAGTTAGACAGCAGATTATTTTTATTTTGGTAATACGGGCTCTTTTTTAAAAAAAAAGATGGATAGTCGGTTGATGGAAATGGCCAGAATGCTTCGGTGAGGGTATAGCAAAAAATGTTTTACAATTGATGATTATTTGAATTCACTTTTACAGAATTCCTCTAAAAATGTTCGCTTTCACTATTTTTTACACAACAAATAAAAAAATAATACCATCTCAAGTTCCAGAGGTGAACAACACACGAGTGGTGAAACAAAACACTTAAATTGTGCAGTACAAGTGGAATCAACTAACTAAAAATAACAAATGAGGACTCCAACTCGACTACCTTTCATAAAATGAAATACAAGATGTATATTTTTATTTTTTCATCCACTAATCAGATGAACAGAGGGAATTACTCATCCTGACAATCATCGTGGTCATATAGTAGCATCCCCTTTGTTGGGCCCTGGCATTTTTACGCCTTGTCAGTTGGATTAGAGGAGAACAATACGAAAAGTCCATGAAACGCCATGTTTGATTCTAGATGCAATCTTCATGCAACAATGTAATGCTACTACACAGCAGCAACTTAACCACTTCTAAAGATCATAAAGCATTTCTATTCAAAGGGATTCCTAAGAAAATGAGGATGAAAATAATGAAGCTATTTTTTCTTCATCTTTTTAAGAAAACTGCTTCTTACTTTTGCTCTTTTTTGTTAGTTAAAAGTAAGAATAAGCTTCCTCGCTGTAAATTATCTTCATATTGCCCGTGCATTTACTTTCATCTTAAATGCTTTTATTTATATACCTACTTCTTGCCCAGAGCAGTTCCCAACTTTTTTTTTCACAAACTTTCCTACTCTTGTAAGTAAAGTGCTTGCATATTGTTCTGATGTGCTTGATGTGCCTCCTAATGGCAGTTAGTAACAGGGCACGAAAGATGAGATGAAGATTCATCTGAGTTTGATGCAAATTACTTGCTTGTCTCAAGTAAGTTCACTACTTCCACTTCCCTCCTCGGGAAAAACTTTTTTTGTGTGTGTATGCAGCAGTGGCAATGAGCAAGCAATCATTTGCAGATGATGCTCAAGAGGAGGAGAGGAAGTGAGGAAGAAGAGGATTCACGAGGATGATGATGATCATGACAATGAGCATGATAATGATGACAAGGACATGCATAAAAGTGGATGCTGAGAGTGTCATGGCCACTTGTGTGTGTTCTTCATCAAGAAGATCATGTTTGGAATGAAGTGAAGCTCAGTTCAGTTCATAATATGCGAATGACGCTGATCATGATGATGCCCTCTTGATGTCGTCATGAATCTTCATGAATTGTGATTATCCTTTTGGAACAGTCATGATGACACCGACGATGATGGTGCATGTCCTGTTGTCGCCATGTTAAAAGTTGAATGCCTATTTTTCTACGCACTTTCATGTTCCTACGTGATCCCTATCACTTTCCAACATAAATTCATTCATTTTGAGATGGATGGAGTGGGGGACACTTGGAAATAAAAACGCATATAAATATTTGAACAAATTTGAATGAGAATGGGAATGGATGAGCACTTGTAAAATGCAGCGGAATGAATAGCAGTAGTAGAAACAGAATGATGAGCAACATAAAAGAGTATAAAAAATTCAAAAACAGCAATAGCTAAAGTACATGACCATTTCTCCTGATTAAAATGTGACTCTTCGTCATTCAAAATGGCCCTTAAAACTGTCAGATTAATAGAGAAGAACTAGAAATGGAAAGTGATGTAAAAGCAAAATGGGATGGGAGTGAGTATGATGAAATTTTTATTCAGATTAAAGTGACTTTTTTGTTTGAAAAACGTGATGGAAGCCTATCCAACTCTTGCCACGATCATGCAAAGAGCTGTCTATATTCCAACGATGAGCTCGCATTTACATTCCCTTCCTGATTCTTGGAAACTGGAAGGTCACGGTTAAGAGGATGAGAATGTATCCTCTAAAGTAATCAGGGAAGAGGAAGACAAAAGGAACGACTCACTTTAAAAAATTAGAATGGCCAACTTTCCCAGTGGAAGTAGCCATTTAACAGTGCACTCAAGCAAATAAGCAAATTTAAGAAATTCACCATGCCTGGTTTATCATTCCTTCATGCAGCTGATGGAGGAGAGGCTTTCCATTTAGTTTCTCTTTCTTGGAAGATTATGATGAAAGATCTTTTTATAAGATGATGATCTCTTAGGGGGAAAAGTTTTCAGTTTTTGTCTACGCTTTCGAGATCGTTGGAAGAAAATTTGCCTGAAGCAACCACCCACCCTCTCAAGTGACCTTTTATACTTTCCCATTTTTTGTTCATGAAATGAGACTTTACTGTTCCCTTAAGTTGGGTAAAAGGAGCATGGTGTACTCTGAATGGCTATGGTCAGAACTGAATCGAGAATATTTTTTCGGATGAGGATTGGATGACTCTCTTTAGCTATGCAAAACAAAATGACATTCTGACAGTGTTTGTCCCTTCTATTTCAAGTAGGAGGGGGGAATGCAAAAAGTCCTGGCTGGATATTCCACTTTGACTTCTTTTTCTGAAGAAGAAACGAAAGCTGACTCGAGGGAGAAAGCAAAAAAAAATGAATGGAAAGTAACAAGGTTCATTCATTGGGGATGGTTACAATGTAACGATTTAATCTGCTCTGGAGTCATCCAGCAAAGCAAGTCCTTCCCCTCTTGAGAGAAGTGGAAGGAGAAGAAAAGGGGGCTATACGCAATGTGTCGTTCGTTACAGGAGAAAGTGAAATTTTCTCTGGTTTCTGGTCCCTAAACCATCAAGGGAAAAGTTTTACTTTGCGATGCAACTGAAAATGAAAGGACTCTGCTCGGCTCGACGGCTTTGCCCTGGCTCTCGCCTGGAGGAGGGAATAAGACAAGGGAAAGAAGACTTTTAAGTAAAATGTTGAAAAGATGTAATGAGTTTTGAAGTTGAACCTTAATTAATGGTAATTCATTGGCAGAGTTTTATTGGATTCTGGAAGGAGAAAGCGGTGGATAGAGTGAGGAAGGAAATTCTCTCCTTTTCGTGTGCCCCTTTGAGGTTCCTTGCACTAGATGGGTGGCATTGGGATATATGAATTCTTACATAACATACATAGATATGCATTCCTACATAACTACCAAGTCATGTCTCTTGCCATAATCCAGAAACCACTATCTCAATGTTTTTAAAGATCCACTCGGCTCGTTTTCAAATTCGCTAACATTTCAGTAAATCTACACCATCGTAAAGAACCGCCATATCCAATTCATTCTTTTCCAACTTTATGTCTTTACCCAAATCCTAATAACTCCTAATAATACTGTCATATTTATAGTAATACACTATTGGGGATTTTCTTTCCAAATCACATCATTTCTACTCAACTCACACAGCAACGATCAAAAACAGAGATGATAACGAGAAGGATTCGAAAACGAAGTATAAGTCCCTATTATTGCTGGCCATGGACATCCCATGCAAAAGAAAATATAGCTATCTTATAAAAAAGCCATTGGGCATCGAAAGGAAAATAAGTGTAATTCTATCACATTTTTATGACTTTTGTACAATTATGAATTATTTTTCAGCACACGCTACTCCAAACACTCAACCTGTGCGTTTCATTTCAGCTTGGTTATTCCAATGTTATAATAACAGTGTCCAACTTTTTGTAGATAGTATCGTCATCGCATAATATTGTCTTCTCGATTTCATCGACTTCACTTACTCTTGATTTGTATCAATACCTTATATTTCTACTTATGTCCCCTCAGCTCATATCCTATTCCCTATTTTCTTTTGTAAAAAAATAATACTCTTTCCCCTCCCATCTCTCATTACATTCTCAATTGTCTTCGAGAATATAAAATATGGGAAACTCGTTTCCAATTTTTTGCAATTTAAAAAAGCTATTCAAACAAAAAAAGCTGGGGAGAGAGAGGAATATAAGTTGAATTGGATATCTGAGAATGATGATGATGTCCATAATATAGTCATGTGAGGAGAGAGTGAGTGGGTTTGGTGCACGTATGTCTACCACATACACACATAGCCACATACACTCAAACTCAACTCCCAATTTTTGCATGCTTTTGGCTCTTCCGAATATATATCCAGTCTTTGAAAAGCGATATACAGAGAAATAAGCTGATATATAGGAATTGAACAGGCTTCCAATAACAAAACCGCGTAAGTATATCCATTATTATTCTGAAATCTATATTCCATTCCAGTCCACTCCAGTCTATGCTACTTTCCCTCTCTCCTTCTTTTGTCAATGCAAACGACATTGGCTTTGGTTTTTGGAGAGAAAGTCATTGGTTTGGTTTTCCATCTGGAATACAAAATACTCTTCAGTCGATCCCGTCCTGATTCATTCCTTTCCTCTCTTTGTTCCCATCTACTTTACGTATGGTTATGGTATGCATTGATAAACAGGAAGGTTCCCTCTTTATTCTTTTCTCCTCTCTCCACTGAAAAAAAGTGGATTTTGTCCCAGTTCCCATTTCCCCCTCTTCTTCCCCCTTTTCTATTCATTCTTGCAAAAATATATCGTGAGAGCGTGCCAGTGTGTGTGTTCTCTTGTGGGGCCGTAAATCTAAAAAGGGAACTTTCCTCATATCTTTCATTTCATGAAATTCAAAGAGGAAAAAATAAACTAGGACATTTGCATTCTTGTTTCCTACTTGTGCTGAGATTGTAGGGAAAAAGCGTTGTCGTGAGCTGAGCAAATGTAAAAATGCAAAAAACTAAAGAAAATATAAAGAACAAGAGGGGAAGAATGAAATGAACTTAAACTACAAAAGGAGGCGATGCGTTCGGCCCCAGCATCCCGTACGTCGGTTCTTGGAACTTCTAAAACATCAGCGTTAGCAATTTTCGAGAAATATCTGTGAGAACAAGAGCGTAAGCTTATTTAAGATGGGAATGGGATATGCCAATATCATGTCATTTATTCAGTTTAAGAATTTGTTTATGCGTTTGAGGAAATGCAAGCCATACGTACATGTTTCCTTACGCAGTAGTTTTTTCAAAGAATTTATTTAAAAAAAATCAATCCGTGGGAATCGGTTGGGATATTTTCATATTTTTGTGAAGAATATCTATAAGTCTACGCATGAAATTTTATTTCAAGTTGACTGGTTCATTCTCAATTTTATAAAATTCAGAATAGATTCCAAGGCTGGGGAAGACAACTATTTTTTCCGGGGGAATTATTTCGTGCAACTGTGGAATTCTCTCTCGTATTTGGGTAGAAAAAGTTCATTCTTTATTCATTTTCTCTTTTCCTTTATTCATTTTACTGGGGAGTCAAACAAGCATGGGGGAAAATCAATACTCACATTAGACCTCCTCCTCCTTTCCATATCTTCCCTAATCGCAACTTTTTATTGACAAATCGACTGGATACAATGTTATTGTACGTGTTATTATGCACATGTCTTGCTGATTTCCTTAGGACCAATGGAGCCATTTATATTTTAGTTTTGTTTGCATTACAAGCAAATATGTGTACTTAAATAGGAGAAACATTTCCTCAATTCCTTTTGTTTTTCACATCATGTCACTCTCTCTTTCTTCAGCAATTCAAATTCCAAGAAAGAAAATATATTTGCTAAAAAAATAAGGGAAAGGGGAAAGGGGGCATATGATGGCATGATGCATGTGTGTGGCATCCTGTCGTGTCTTTATTTCACCTTTACCGATTTGGACGAGGACGGTGACGACCCACCATCACCTTTTACTTCAGTCCTCCTCACTCACTCCTCATGTCATTCATCAAATTAGTGAGGAAGAGCTCAGAAATTTCCATAAATTTTCTATTTTCCCGTGTAAACACGGATGAACTTACCTACTCGTTCTGAATGTGCTATTTGAATGCGAATGGGCCATTTCACTCACTCCCTCCTTCACTTTTATCTGATCTCCCCACATGGGACTTGACATACAAACAAAAAAATAGGGAACACCTGCTGACCCAACATAACCAAATAGACTTAATCAAACCAGGCAGGCAGGCACAAAAAAAATGTAAGAAAACGCAAGGTGGCAACACAAACACAAACATTTTCTGTTTCCACCTTCACAACAGAAGTCTTCTCTACATGGAAGCCCATGTCTTTGATATGATGTCTTCCTGCACAATAAAGACAAAAGGGAGAGGACCACCAAGAGCGTGATTTCTTCGTCAGCTGCTAAAAACAGACAAATTCATGCCATAAAACATGAGCTTCAAAAGAGAGACAAAGCTTTGGTCTCTACTTATCTAGTTTTATGTGGAATGGGAAAGCAAGAAAACAAGATGGTGGCGATGATGATGATGACGATGATCATTTTCCTTTTATACGATTCTGTGATTGTTATACTAAACCATATTATTATTGTATAGGTCGGCTCAACAATAAGATCATGTTCCTTGTCGTGCATTACCTTCCTTTACTCCATTTTTTTACACCAAAAAAATAACCAAGGAACAATGGACAATCTACATGACAATGCGCGAGACATATCATCACCATCAGGATCACGCTTGAATCCCTTCCGAAACATCCATTATCCCGTCAGAGGGATGATCTATCCACCCACCACCATGCACATGGATGCACAACTCTTTGAAAAAATAAGGGAAAATCTGTCAAAACCCTGTCACCGAATTGTTTTGTGAATTGTTTTGTGTTGGTGCCTTGTCGTGACTGATAAGAACTGTAACAAAATTCGGGAGATTAATCAATTCTTCATATTTTGGGACTTTATGGTTACGCGGAATTATAAGCCAGACCCATAAACCTATTTAGATTAGAAGAATTCGCAAAGGAGATGAGATGCATTTCGGTTTATGCTTTTTGCTCTAAAGCCGGGAAATGGATTAAACCAGACCCACAATTGCATTAGGTACGTATTACCTAGAACGATATGGAACGCGGAAGTTCTCACTGTGACTGACTCTGGAGCTTGTTCGGAGTTATCCTTGCGTTGGCTGTGGCAGGAGTGCATGCCAAGCCACCATATTATCTATATAATTATTATGCTTTGTATCATCCCCATTAAAAAACTGGAAGGCAAGACTGAGCCCAAAAAGGAAAGTAAAAAAGAAAACCCAATTTTTATATCCCTTTCATCTTCCTTTCCCATCCCATCCTCGTCCTCTTCCCGGTGTACAATTTCTTTTTTCATTCCTTTTAAGTTTCAATATTAGCAGCTTTCCCTTTCCATCTGCTCTGATATGATGCTGGGTTTCTTCTTATTTACTTCTACAAAATCGTAAAAAGTAGGTCGATCTACCTTTCCATACCACTCTGACGGGCTTATGGTTGATTCAATACAACGTATCATGGTATAAGCTCAAGTATGGGTTTTTAGTACCATTCGATTCGGCTCGTGAAAAAATTAAAGCTTTGACTGGAAGGAAAAAAAATATGTGATAGGGATTTTAATATTTTGGATCGGCCATATAGACCCGTCCCGGTACAAATGGGAAGGGAAAAGTAGCTATAAAAAGATCTTTCCGATTTATTATTTTTTCTTCATCTTCTTTTGCAAAAAAAATATATAACTTGTACCGCATATAGAAATACGGATTGGCACATGAACGTACATGTATAGGGGCCAATACATACATTTTTTGCAATAAACCTCTTAACTGGTGCAGAAAAAGTGGGAACATGGAACTCAAGAAGGAGTATGAAACGGAACTTTATCTTTGCTCTTCCAGGCTCCACTTTTGCTCAAGAGCCTTCTTTTCTTCTTGTGCTCCACAGCTTGAGTCGAATTTGTGGTTTGCTTTGGCTTGGCATGACTATGACTTGCTTTTTTCTTGTACTTTTCTAGGTTTTTTTTTGCTTCACGTTCTTCGTTCTCAGTCCTCCTCATGCCCACAATCAGTCTCAAGTGTAGTGTATTTTTTTCTTAATAGACTTGAAGCTTGGAGAGGGAGAAGTAATTACATTTCCCCGAGTATTTCCTCCTTTTCCAGAGGAGCATTCCTTCCTGATATGTATAGCTCCCCTGATGTTTAAGTCACAAGCTATTTCGTAATAACATTTTTATCTCAGTCCATGCACCTATCTATCATCCTATATGCTATGGTTTTTCTGGCTTTTTTCCCTCACCGGAAAATTATGTAATGGGCTTGTGCAATAATATTTCTTTTTATATGTCGGTCACCGTCTGTTTTTTCGGACTGGACTGGACATATTTATATAGATTGAGGACAGTTTGAAGGTGGAATAAACCGGGTCATTTTATTTTTGCTATTTGCTTTTAGTCTAGAAGGGTCACCATGATAAGTATCCCATTACATTTACTCAAGTACCATTTGCGATATATAATTTTTTTTCGTAGAAATAAAAAAACAAAATCGTGCCAAAAATGGATTTCTCTCATTTTTATCTGGACGCAAAGAGCCACTAAAATGTGCTCAAACGAGTGACCTTGTAAATTGCACAATAATAAACTAGAGTATAAATCATGTATTGTCAACAGGGCCAGAGCCCAGCCCAGTCGCTATTAGAACAGCCAGGCCAGGGATTTTTACATTTTTATCCTATTTACTTTACACTTACATGGAAATGTGTCATGTATCTAACGATCTCAGATAACGAAAAGCAAACACACGGGAGCAAAAATGAGTGTCGAAATGGCAATGTGGTGTTGGCGTTGTTTTCCCGATAACTCATGGAGATAAGCCCACAAGAGAATGGGGAGAGAAAACAAAAAAGGATATCACCTTCCCCCATATCATCATCATTCTAGCAATTATTTTACTTTACTGTTTTTATCCAGATCCAGATGCGTAGCAGAACAATGAGACAAGACGAACAACTCACAACTGTTAACATTCCACAAACAAAGCCATCCCATCATCATACAAGATCTACATTAACATTTTTAAGAGTGAGGTTGCTTCATCATCATCAGATCACCACCGCTATATACCATATCATTTCAGACTTTCAGAGACACGTATCCCAATCCCAGCAGCATTCTGTATTCGAGTCTGTATATGCGGTGGAGTAACATGAAACAATGCAAAGAATGCTATCATCTCGAATGATCTATGAAAAGTCGTTAATCAACCAAAAGAAAAGAATCTGCCTTTTCAACACGGCGAAAAAAAGGCCATTATAGAAGGAGATGGACATGATCAAATAAAAAAGCAAGGCAACGTTAAAAACTAAATGTCGTGGCTTTTTTCTAAATTCCTATTTAAGAATGAGTTAAGGTTAAAAATACATTCATGTTCAAGGCAGCAACTGTAGAAGGGGGTGATGATGACGATGATCATGATGATAACGCTTCTTTACTATTTAATACGCTTTAATAAGGTGTAAACTTTGGGGTAAGCACGGTGAATTAGGGACTAAACGTGTTTCAAGAAAGATTTTTGAAAAAAGTTTTGCCTTTTGTTCCACTCAATTGCTCATTTCTTATCGTGATCGTCATCATCAAGAAGAAATCATCATGGGACATTAGATTACATAGGGAATGGTGAACCCTTTCTTTCTATTCATTTCAAAGAAGGAGAAAAAAAAGTTATTTTTTATTGCGTAACCTTTTACACAATTTTAAATTAGGTACATGGCCTGGCACATGAAAGTTCCTTGGGTTGATTGTTGATTGGTGGACTTGACATATGAGTGAATTGTAGATTGTAACTGGGCTTTGAATGCCTTGAGAGATTTGAAGTCTCCCAAAGGTCCACTCTTTGTCCCTCATTCAACTCATTTTACAGTAACAAGTGCCAAGAACAGGTTGGTTGGAACTTGTTGTTGGATACGCTTATATTGTTTGGAAGAAGACAAAAATAGTTTTTAATCTGACTCCATAGAGTATAATAATACATATTACACATTTGATATATTCTACCTACGTTATATGAGGCCAACTACTTAATAGTTAATTTGCTTCTTTTCATCTTTCTCCCATCACAATCCTACAAACTTTGTTGGAGGTGAAGGTACAAAGGATAAAAATGTGTGACTGTAACTTGTGAAGTCTCATCTTTAGAAAAAAAAAGTGTATTTGGCTGATGCAGTGATGATGATGGGCTATTCAATTCTTTCCTGTTATTGTTTGGCTGGTGCGATACAGACAGATGAACATTAAATGGGAAAACACGAAAGATAAGAATAGGACGAGGATGAGGTCCACCACTTTATAAAGGTGCTTGCTTCCTTTCTCCTCCACTTTATAATAGTGGCTGGGATTGGGAGATGAGAACCAGGGATAAGATGAGATGCTTTAAAGTTAAAGGATAAAGTGATAAGCTCCTTTAGAATCCATGTTTGTTTACAGAGATCATTCCTGAACTTTTCATGAACTGTTTCTCTCTCCCCCCGTCTTCTACAATAAAGGTATGCATGAATGGGTAGAGATAGTATAAAGTAGATGAAGTCAGATAGGAGGACATGAAGACGAAGATAAAACGACATTCGGGCAAATTGGAAAAGCCACATTAGAGCACTCATTGTTACTCTCCTTCTCTGCTACGTGCATACATACCAAATCGGGAATGTGTGGCGAATTGAAAGAAAATAGAAAAAAGTGAAAAAAGAGGCATTTTCTTAGACAGGAAAAATATATTTCCGTTGAAAATCGTCCAGTTCATTGCCACACACAAACATGCATGTTTCGAACAAAGGAGCGAATGATGAGAGGTCTTTCTTGCATCTGACACAAGTTTCTGAAAATCTCCGGCATATTTTAAAAAGAATTGTTTGATTTTAAGGTGGACATAAAAAAAATGTTCAAAATTTTACTCGCAAATAACATATAGGTTCTTCGTCATAATTTTTTGCATCGACAAAGGTTGGGATGAAGTTGAGTTGGTGGCGAGATATTATTAAGTTCAAATAATATTTAATGCATTGAACACCCAAGTAAGCAGTGGATCGTTTTACCGTTGATCGTATACAGGCAACATATGACGGTCACCATCCACGGATTTTTAATTTTCAATAATATCATCTTCATAAAATTCTCCTCAACAACAACGTCATTATGAAAGCATTCATGATAATATGCCTGCAGGTGTGACACCACTTTGCTCAAGCACTTGAAATCGTCTAGTTCACTTGAAACAAATCCGCTTGGCTTCACCTTGACCAAATACCTCGTGGCATCATATGACATAACAAGCAGGGCAATCAAAATATTATGATTACGTACTCTTCCAAATTCACAAAAACCTCCTGGTAATATTATGCATATTCGATAAGTAATAAAATCCCAAGTTTGATTTATTTCTCTTGGATTAAAGCAGAGCAAAATTGCGCTAAAACTCTGACTGGTTTTCGACTTTGAATTTGAACTCGAATCTCATCCCATGTGAACCTTATTATCTCCGAGGTTTGCATTTTTTTTGCGGTTAGAATAAAAAATCAGACTGATCTTGATGATGACGCTGATGAAGATGACGGGAATTTGAGATGGCCATTGGATCATATCGGTTTTATACTGTT
>JAQIXQ010000457.1:0-29074 GCA_034700485.1 Pseudosinella alba
CTGGGACTACTGAATTATATTCTGTAATCGAGTAATCGGTAATCCAGAATTTTTTTCCTGTAATCGTCCGATCCCTGCGCTTGAATTGCTGACTAGGAGCAGGAAGTGGACATAGCTGTGGTGTGTCGTGTCACCCTTCTCCGGACATGGGTATTAAAGGCCTAATGCAAAAAAAAGCATGAACTTCCGTTGGACTACTCCCGGACTCCTTGCACCACGCATAGGCAGGCATGAATTATTAAAGCAGAAAGCCAAAGGGAAAAAAAAGAGAAAGCATATTTTATTATGAAGTTCACTCATACAAGGTACATGTATTATGTATTGTGCTTTGTACTGTGATCAGAGCATTGATCTGATCATTCCCCAAAACATAACAAAGGGCAATTTAAATGAGCCAACCATAGCTTTAACCTTCGGGAGTGGATTACCTCAGATATTTTCGCTGCTAATTAAAGAGAGCTACATAATTATAATTCCATCAACTTTTATCCACTCATCCATTGCATAAATATATAACTAGTTGACCAATAGTCAAATCCAAAGTTACGTAATTCGTATTCATTTTGTCAGAGACTCCTTGGAAGGATGATGACAGTTGTCAATAAAATGGTAATGCAGGAGGGAAGGACTTACAGAAATTACGTCAGACTACTTCCTGAGATAATTGTACGTACAACCAATGTGTTTGTCCAAGTATGTTGCAAGTTAAGCCTGTCGACACTACAAATTTTAAGGAATTCTCATTTCCCTGGTTGTGTTCAAGTGTAGGAAGCTAATTTAAATAGAACTAGCAAATCATGTCAAGAAATCTTGTAATTGTAATTTACAATTTGTAAATATCTATATATTCTAGGAATATTTTCCAGATGACATTTTAATGACAGTAATTCGTTTGCATTATGTTATACCATTCACCATCATCTCATTGACCTACCATTTTATTCCAAATATAAGGTCAATGATACATGGGCCAATATTTCCGGGTATTAACTCATTACAGCAGACTTAATACAATATTCTAGAATGAAACTTATATTTAATGATGATCATCTTCACTACATTTCTCTAAATACCATCTTGATGGGCACTTGCAGGAAAGGCATGTTAAGCATAATTTTAGCAACAGAGAAAATTTATTTCGTTTTGCAAAATTGCATATTATTACTCAATTCCATTCTACTCTACCGGTGAACTTAATTGCAACTAACTATTTTATTTCAGTTTATTGGCATCGTCATTTCTTGCTTCATCCTGTTTGCGGATTCCGACTAAAAAACAAAGTAGTAGAGCTCACTGACGCACAAAAAGCACTTGCACTAGTTGGAAATAGCACGCACTAGTAAACCATAATTCATTATTCAGAGTTGCACATATCAGCAAGGAGCCATCGCGTAGAACCATATTGTAAGTGACAGTCATTGCTGCTCGACTGCCATATTGGACTAAACTGACAACTTAATTTTGAACCTACTTAATTGTTTTCCCTTATTTCAAATACAAAAAATGAAGGGGATTGGAGTATTCCGCTTGTTGGCGGTAGCAGGCATTATATTCGCCCTGATATCTTTCGTGGCGGTTAGGGTAAGAAGTGACAGTCTAATTTGCAATAATTTAATAATTTAGTTTTTAATTTAATAGGTTTGCAATTTGTCTAATTGTCTAATATATATTTACTTCGCCAATTTACAGGCCGAGGACAGCTCAAAAGTAGGAGCCAAGGGAGGGAAGAAAGGGGGAGGCAGTGGAAGGAAGTAATCATGAGCATTCAAAATTGAAAGAGGCATGCCGAACCAGCAAGGAATTTGACCGCCAATGGACTACGGAACTCACATATTGTTAGATTTTATTATTTTAGGGAGATGAAAATATATTTCTATCATAAGTTAAGTAATAGTCAATAATAGAATTTGTTCTTAGATTATGAAAGAGAAATATTTTAATGCAAATCCTTTACCGTAATAATGATATAGGTGGGTGGGATTATGGCAAGTAAACAGATTGCGTCTGATCAAAGTAAGACCCTCAGAGTATAATATGCCAACTTATAACCTACACTTGTCCAATATCTGTAGCTGCCGTTACAAGAAGAAAAAATGCATTACATTTTTTTTTAAATAACAATAAATATTTGCACGAATATAATTGCTAGTAAGTAATAATAAATACCTACAACACATATGGATACGTATGATAATTATATAAATAGGTAAATAAAAAGTTCCAATTATGTAGTCCAGAGCACAGCGGTGGATGTTGATTATGATTGAATCTAAACTTTTTTTCTTTGCAGAATATTATGAAATACCCGTTTCTATGTAATAAATAGTCCAATTTCAAAGGAGCATATTATGGTAACTTTTCATTGCGTGGAAGTTCATAATGCATGATATGATAACTGAGATTAAATGTAATTTTTTATTTAGCAGAAAACTCTACACTTGGGAAAATGAAAATTACAAGTTGCTTATGCAACGTAGCTTACAATATTACATCATATTACGACCCACACGCGCATCTCAAAGTACATTTATTACGAGATAATTAATTTAGGGGAGCAGATAATCACGTTTTAATTACTATTACTGAAATTATAGTTAAATTCACAATTTGACAACTCATTTCTCATTTCTCCTTTTGAAACAACAGGATTTGCTCACAAAGAAGATTGACAGCAGCATCCCGACCCAGCTTCTTAAATTCAGGGCAAGCGCTTAGCACCCGAGGGCTCATGCTAAAAAAAATACAATTTAAAATATCATTAATTTGTTATTGGTGGGTTTGCAGTAGTAATTGAAATGGCTGATAATGATACAGTGGAACTGTTAATTACCGCGTCATGATTGAGAGAGCATGGTTCTTCAGATTTCTAAAGCCCTTCACATTATTTGCGTAAAAGTACAACTCAAGGATCACGTTTGGGGTAAACCACTTCACGTCCTTTTCCATAAGCAACTTGTACAATTCACTCTGCAACTGGGTCAGATCGTACTTATGGGCTGTTTGAAACAGTTCGAGCATCAGGTCGCAAGGGATCCCTTCGGTGAGCAGCTCCAAGCCATATAGATAGCGGAGGAGGAGTCGTATCCCCTGCTCGGAATTTTCTGGCAATTCCACTCTCCCCAATTCGGACTCTTTCATCCCGTTGGGAGATATCATCGCGGTGAGGACGGTACTTTGAGCTGAAATAAGACATTTATTCTGGTTTTAATCACTTCTAACAACATAATAATATAGCTTTTAAAACTTAATATGCTTGTGATGTGACTTTTGCTTTACCTGCGAACATCATCCCATGACATTTAATTTCTGCCCCGTTCCCAGCCACAATGGTCAAGTCCTTGGTTGGCTCGTTCTCAAAGAGGCTTTGGATGATGGAGCCGGTGCTGATTTGAATCCTGTGTTTGGGAGGTGTTTTCCACCCCACGATGATACTTAAACTGCAATATCCGTTTGTGGAACTGCTTGTTGTAGAGAAATTTTGACAGAGTTCTTGGTCCCCATCCTTTTTTGCAGATGCCAGCATATCTGAGAAATGTATAGAAATGCATAATTTCAAAATATAAAATGAGGAATAAAATGTACACATGAGACTATAGGTAGATACCTTCCAAAGCAAATTGCTTTTTGAATGGATGAGTTCCTTCATCTTTCCTCACATATAATCCCTGATCTTCAATGTAGCCCTTAATTTGAATGAAGGGCTTGGGCAGTATACGACATAAGGCTTCCAGAAAAGGTTTCTCAACGACGACCTGGATAATCTTCACTGGTTGATAAATGCTGGTTCTCAGAAAAGGGGAATTGGAATTACTAGAGAAAATAAAATTATATCAATTAGAATCAAAATTATTATTTAGGGCACAGACCCTAAAACAAGGATGACGGAATTGACGGCTTTAATTTACCCCCTGTTATTCTGCAGCTTCTCTTGATTGATGTAACCCATGAGAGCAATTCCAAAGGGGGAGGAGAAACTCCCGCATGAGGGCGGCTTCCAGTCACTCAAAATGAGAGTACTCGCGTTTAACAGGAATGCAGATGAGTGTCCTAGTATTTAATAATTAAATTGTAACAATACTTATTTTATTGTCATTTGAGTATTTTTAGTCATTATTGCTTAAACGTCTTTTAAAAATATTTTTTAAAATATTTATTCTCATAATTACCACTTATCCTTAGACGATGGTCCTTGAACTAATTTATTTCCATATATCAGGTTAAGGATGGTCAGAACGACTTTCATCCTTTGCTGGATGATGACGTAAGTAACAAATAATATATAAATATGCCGGAAAATAATTATTGACAATGTTACCCACTACATCGATCATAAATAATATTAAATAAGCATATTATGCTTGTTTCAATTTTCCACTTAAAACAGATTGCGGGCCATGTGTTCAAGCACATTGTCTCCCAATCCGTGTCCCGGGATGCCTGCAAAGCTGTTCGAAACATCCGTTTGGTCTGCAAGACGTGACAGGATTCCATAATCCCTCTCTATCGTCGCACTCGAGCTGCAGCGACTCTGCGACAACTTCCCATTCCCGTAAATTATTGGAGGAACCGGGCCAAGGATCTGTTCCTCCAGGCGCTTTCCCCATTTCTGGAGGTGATGGAGAAGGGTGACCTGATTCCTTTCCAGAGTTACCAAATTCGTGCAGACACACTCGCCCACGGGAATGAGAATATAGTTAAGGAGTTCCTTCGAGACTTGTTGTTCATGTCCGCCTTGCAGGTCCACAGGTTAAGTGGAATCATGAAGTACAGCATGCTGAAACTCGCCGGCGAAAACAGGGAAACCACCGAGGTTGTGGAAATCTTGAAACGTCAGCACATGACCTTGTTCGAGGAAGCAATCAAAGTGGAGGATGGGTTGGGAATCCTGTTCAAGTTCATTCATATCGATAATTGGCTGTACTGCTCCTACTTCTTCCTTGACCTCTTGTACGGGGATTTCAAAAATGTATTCTTTCTTGAAGCCGTCTTGGTGATACCGAGAATAATTGGAGCATACATGATCTCAGCACAGACAATTGTTACGGTAAGCATATATACAAGTTTGAGTCTATTACGTATGCATTCATTTTTAGATTCGTCATAGTTTCTCATTTTCCGAGTCTAGACCCAAGAGGAGGTGATGTTGATCCGGATGAGACAGAATTTAAGCTCTTTTCGATATTGTTCAAGAGGCTGAAGCAGTATCCTATTAGCATTGGAAGCCGACAATTTCTTCTTGATGAGGCATTTGCAGGAAAGGTACTTTAACAACAGGAAACATTTTTATCGCTCAAAAAATTTCTCCCTGCTCATTCCATTCTACTTCTCGTATTTTCTTTCAGTTTATTGGCATCGTCATTGCTTCATCCTGCTTGCGGATTATGATGAAAAAACAAAGAAGTAAAAAGAGCTCACTGACGCACAAACACATTGTTTTGTTGTACTAGTTGGCACGCACACGTAACCATAATTCACTGTTTAGAGTTGCACAGAAGAGCCCAAAGCCAGCACGAACAAACCCATTTTAATACCTGACAGTACTACTTGACAACTTAATTTAGCCCTCGCTTCTAATTGTTTTCCCTGGTCAAATATAAAAATGAAGGGATTGGGAGTATTCCGTTTGTTGGCAGTGGCAGGAATTATACTAGCCTGCATGTCTTTCCTTGCAGTTAAGGTAAGATATAACGCATTGTTCGCAGATTTAAAATTTAGCACAGCTTGCAAGTCGTCCAAATATTTAATATTATTTACATCGCCATTTTATAGGCCGAAGATGGGCCAAAAGCACCTGCTCCAAAAGGAGGTAAAAAGGGGGGAGGCAACGGAAGGAAGTAATCAATGGCACCCAAACTTGAAAGCAGAACCCGGATCGAATTTGACCACCAATGGATTGCTGGATTTTATTAATTTAGATAGATTAAAAATATATTGGTAAAGATGATGGCCAGTTCTATAATATCGTAATTCATAAATCAATAATATACATTTTTCTTATTATTCTGCATCCAAAATATGTTAGTATGCAATCTTTTATCGTAATAATGATATTTTAGCTATGTATTATACCCTAGGCTTAATATCGATGGGATTATGTCATGTAAACTGATTATGTCTAAATACAATACGATATTCAAAGTATGAGATAACCACCCACAACCTATATTTTTTCGATATCTGTGGTTACCGTTATAGGAAAATGTAATACATTTATTAAAAGTTAATTCATTCGCAATCAATAATAAAATGTGTTAAGATTCAGAACGCAAAATATGTTAATGAAGATATTGAAAATCCTTCACCGCAATGATACTTTAATTATGCAATTATATACGACTATGGCAGGCAAACTGATTATATCATTTCAAATTGGTCTCTGTTTCCTGCTCATTGTGACAACCATATCCGAGATCGAGGTCATTTGACCCTATGAGGAGGTGGAATTGAGGTTGTCGACGATGTCCTCATTAATGCACTATATCGTGCTGGTTGTTTGATCCCTGGAGATGCCGGTATTGATTACCCGCAGGTTTGTAAAATTCAGCCCGAGTTCGCCATCCGTTTTGTTTCCAGTAGTCCGTCATTTATGGAGTATATGGATTGGATATGGAAAACTAAAGTCGGCCATAATCTAATTTTTAAAAAGCGAGTAATAGTTAATTCCCATTAATAACGAAATATGCTTACCACCTTGGCGAGGGTAATTTGGCCGAACGGATGATATTCTGTGTCCGGCTTCGGCTTTCGCTTTACAATTTCCCCGCTTATGAAAAGCAAGCAGGTCGCGGGCATTCAAGAAGCATCTTAAATCTTTTTTCTAATTATTACTTAATCGCTGTGTGCTCCAAATTATCCCGTATGTTTATTTTACCTAACATATCGAAATTACATCCAATTTGAATTTAGTATAACTTATTTGTTGAATTTAATTCACAATACAAAATCTTGAGAATGTATTTGCATTGCGACTTGCAATGCACTTTTAGACGGTAATGAATCATGATCATCGTAAACCCTTTAATTTGAGAGCACACACACTTACGAGTAGGAGTAGTTATTTATCTAGAATGCACTTTTAAATTCTGGCAGTTGCAATCAAAATGTATATATCAATGCGTAAATATCATTTCGTCCATGCTATGATTCGGATGTAAATCATACATAATAATGCATGTTTGCAACTTTGGAATCGGCAAGAATGGGATCGGCAGGCAAGTATGGGTTCGGCAAGAATGGGGGTGAATCAAGATATTGAGTGAGATCATGAAATCAAGCATGCTGAAGCTTACGAGAGAAAACAAAGCAAACGAAGAGGTTGTACAGAATTTGAAGCGACAGCACATGACCATGTACGAGAATTGACGAGAAATCAAACAAGGTTGAGGAAGCATTGTGCAACTTGTTGGAGTTAATCCATATGAATAACTGGCTCTTCTGTTCCAATTTCTTACTGGACATCTTATATGGGGATGTCAAAACAGTTTCCTTCCTTGAAGCGCTCATAGTCATACCAAAAATAGTGGGAGCATATCTCATCTCGGCACAGGCCATCGTTACGGTTTGTTTAAATAATACGTTAATTAAATATAAGCATTGAAAAAGGAAATGCATTCATTGCAACTGTAATATAGGTAAGGTGAAGCTTAATTTGAAGATATAACAATGCGCTATGATTCATGTTTTCGGAGTCTAGACTGAAGAGACTAAATACCTGCTGGATCGAAAGTACTGTGACAAGGATCCGGATGGGGTGGAACATAAAAGATTCTCTCCCCTTTTTAAAAGGTTGAAGCACTATCCAATTAGCATCGGAAGCAGACAATTCCTCCTTGATGAGGCATTCGCCGGCAAGGTAATTAAAATACTTTCATATGATGCAGCATTAGCAGAATCATTCTATTAAAATGGCAAAGCCAAACAGAATGTAATAACTGCGTACAAATATTTTATTGTACTTTTTAATTGCATTACTTTCTCATCTACTATTTTATCTTCTGCAGTTTATTGGCGTCATCATCTCCTGCTTCATCATGTTTGCGGATTTCGATGACGCAAGGAAGGGATAAAAATTATTACCGAGCAAAATTACGCACCTAAAATTTTAGTTAGATAGCACTATCAATTGTAATTCAACCCATTGTACAGGATAGCACTGACTGGCACTGGCTCAACACATTAAGAATCTCTAGCTAAGCCATATTCCATTACAAATAAATTAAACAGTTTTTCACCTGCTAGTTTCGAAATAATTAAAAACAAACAATGAGGGGAATGGGGATCTTTGGCCTGATGACCACGGTGGGGGTTTTACTTGCCCTCATGTCTTTGGTTGCAGTCAATGTAAGAGTAATAAATCTCTGCATAATTGTAATGTTTAGTTAACGTAGTAGTTTATTATAATCAACAGTATGCAACTCCTCTCTGTTCTAGGCGTCTGATGACTATAAGTATAAACCAAAGGGATCCAAACCTGGCGGTGGCAGTGGTGGGAAGAAGTGACCTTTGACAATGTTGGAGAGACGGCTTTGGAACTACGATCACAAATTAATCACGGAATGGTTTAGCTGGGGGCTGGGATTGCACTGCTTAGGCTACATACTACATAAAAATTACAATACATACTTTTAATATTATTATGTGTTTATGAATTCAACAAATTTATTATGCTAAGCCATAAAATACAATATTCTTCCCTTGACCAGCATGAATTACTAAAATAAATATGTAAAATATTTTAATGTGTCACGTTTTTGAACCAGCAAGACAATATATGGTATCTACTTAGCCACTTTTTTAAGTCGTTAAGGCACGCACGCACCCACACTGCATTATTTTTAGGGATAAAGACGCTTAGTCTCATCATGGACAGCATAGGTGTCTTATACAATATATAAACACAATGCAAGTCCGAACATACTAACTGGCAGTTCTCATTATTACCGAGGAATGCTCCCTACACATGCAATTGGACGTCATAGTCTTCCTCTTGTCCTACGCTTGAATTACTGACTAGGAGTAGGAAGTGGACATAGCTGTGTCGTGTCGTGCCACTGTTCTCGGACTGGACGTGGTATTAAAGACCTAATGCAAAAAAGCATGAACTTAATTTGGACTACTCTCGGACTCCCTGCACTACGCATAGTTACACAGGCAGGCATGAATCGTGACAGTCTGGTCAGAGCATATTGAAGCCGGAAGTAGAGTATCACGCCGGGGCCCCACCCCCCGGGTAAACCCGACCCCAGCCCCGCCCCGGTGGGGCTGGGCGGGTCGGGTAAGGAAAATATTTTACTTGCCCGGGGGCCGGGGGTGGTCGGGTATTTTTTTTGGAATGTCCGGGGCCCCGGTGTTACCCGACGTTACCCGGTCCACATTATTTTCCTTGGAGAAATTGTAATTTTCCATTACTAATATTTAATAGAACTTAATTTTTTAATAATTATAAAACCTAATTACAAATTGTTGTACAATTAAACTTAAATATGCGTCAAATCAAGGTTTATAATGAATAAATAGTGCAGTAAGTATGTCTTTTAAAAAAAAATTGCACATTCTGCTTATCCACCGGGTATTACCGGGGCCCCACCGGGGCGGGGCGGGGTTGGTCGGGGGTAGGATTGAAACGACCGGGTAAGGCCGGGGCTGGGGGTAGACCATAACACCGGGGCCGGGGCTGGTCGGGTTGCTATGTTAGCTCCAGCGTGATACTCTAGCCGGAAGCACAAGGGGAAAAGGAGAGAAAGCATATTTCATAATGACGCTAATTTATAAAAGTTAAGGTAGTGAGCTTTGTACTGTGAGCATTCATCCCAAAAAATATAACAAAGGGTTATTTTACATGAACCAACAATAGCCTCAATCTTCGAGATTGGCTTACCTCAGTTTTTATTGCTCTATCCACTCATCCATCTTGATGAGGTACTTGCAGGAAAGGCATTTTAAGCATAATTTTAGCAACAGAGAAAATTTATTTCGTTCTGCAAAATTACATCTCGCTCTATTCCATTCTACTCTACTGGTGAGCTTAATTTCAATTATTTCATTTCAGTTTATTGGCATCCTCATTTCTTGCTTCATCCTGTTTGCGGATTCCGACGAAAACACAAAGTAGTAAAAGGAGCTAACTGACGCACAAAAAGCACTAGCAGCACTAGGTGTCAATAGCACGCACAAGTAAACCACAATTCATTGTTTAGAGTTGCACAGATCAGCACGGAGGATCCATCAAATACCACCACAGTCATTGCTGTTGGACTGCCACATTGGACTAAACTGACAACTTAATTTTGCACCTACCTAATTGCTTTCCCTTATCAAATACAAAAATTAAAAGGATGGGAATATTCCGCTTGTTGGCGGTAGCAGGCATTCTATTTGCCCTAATGTCTTTCGTGGCGGTTAAGGTAAGAAGTGGCAGTGTGTGAGGATTTATAGTTTAAAGCATTTTTTTCTAATTTGCCTAATTGTCTAATATATATTTACTTCGCCAATTCGCAGGCCGAGGACAGTTCAAAAGTATCTCCAAAAGGAGTCAAAAAGGGGGGAGACAGTGGAAGGAAGTAATCATGATATCATCCATAATTGAAAGCAGAACACGGAAGGAACTTGACCACTGACCACCAACACCAATGGATTACGGAAACCACTTATTGTTGGATTTTCATTAATTTGGATAGATGAAAACTTTATTCTTAACGATAACGAAAAATATATTCCTATAATATGTTAGGTAATAATCAATAATAGAATTTGTTCTTACCAAGAACTTCTTAGATTCACAAAAGAAAGATACATTAATGTAAATCATTTAAATTTTTCGTTGTAATAATGATACTTTAGTTGCATAATATACTAACCTAGAATTAATATCGGTGGGGCTTTGGCATGGAAACAGATCGAGTGTAATTTAAAAAGACATTCGTAGTAAAATATATTTACCTACAACCAACACTTGTGCAATATATCTGTAGCTGCAGTTACAGTTACAAGAAGAGATAATGTATATAATAAATATTTGCACAAATCAAATTTCACACTGTACTAAGGTAATAAGTAATAATAAATAATACCAACATGGATATGTATGATATGATATAATATGTAAATAAAATATTGTAGTAGTCCGGAGCGCAGCGGTGGATGTCGATTATGATTGTGATTGAATTTAAAACTTTTTTCTTTACAGAATATGAAATACCCGTTTCTATGTAATGCACATTCCAATTTTAAAGCAGCATATTATGGTAACTTTTCAATGCGTGGAATTTCATAATGCATGATAACTGGGATTAAATATTTAATTTTTATTAAGCTCAAATTACACTGGAGATAAGTACATTTATAACGAGATAATTAATTTAGGAGAGGATATGATCACATTTTAATTACTGTTACTGCTAAATTATAATTAAATTCACAATTCGACAACTTATTTCTCCTAAAAAACATGATTTGCTCACAAAGAAGATTGACAGTTATAGTCATTATTTTTCTAAATAAACTTCCGGAATAATATTAATATTAAATTTACTAAATAAATACCCTTCCGCTATTGCAAAAATATCATGCTTGCATTTTGTTTGTTGCCCAGTATGTCGGTAACTCATCAAAAAAAAGTGAACCTGTTTAGAAAGTACTACTGCCGATTTGTGCGTGTCGGTTCGCATAATTAATACATTTAAAAGACGATATCTAAAATTAAACTTAAAATGGCCCCGATAACTTCATACATCACCCAATCCATTTTCGTTCCCTGGGGTCAGGTCAGTCACCACCTCAATATTTGGCCAAAGCTGAGGGATCATACCACGAGTCCTTCCGTACAACCTCAGTTCTACCTTCTTCAAGTTGGGCATCCACCTCGCAAATATTTCCAAGGTTTTCGGAGTAAATCTGAAGTAGTCCATATGAATATGAACTAGTTTCCCCCAATACAATTCTTCCCTTCCAGCTTCATTTCCAATTCTCCGATTCCAGTCAGAGATGTACGGACTGCTTTCAATCCAGAGTACTTTCAAGTTCGTCAGTGACTTCAATCCTCTGAAGCTAATCACACTTTCTCCCAAGAGGCATAAGTGAACCAAATTTGGGAAACTTTGTCCTTCGAAGAATTCACCGCTAATTGAAGTGTTTTTTTCTGGAATGAATTCTGGAGGTCCAATATAATGACACTTCCCCAACTCTATTGCCATTTTCCTTAACTTGGAAACCGGAGCCTTGGATGAATCCAAATCTGACCAGTACACTTTATCAGTGGTAACTGGCAGTGGAATTTTCTGTGGGAGGTACACCTCAAACTCCTCCAAGAAGCTGACTTTCATGCACAAAATCCACTTCAGAACGGTCCTGTACTGTTCCGGCAGAATGATACTTTGATTCAAATGCAGGTATTTCATGTAGGGGGAGAAGATGTTCAGAAATCTCTCCAGCTTCCTGCACTCAACGGACCCTATGTGGAGCAGATCGAGGTTGTCGATCCGATAATGGGAAAAGGGAGTTTTTGCAAGTTGATAGGGACAGGCATCGCCCAACTCCGTGGATCGTTGCCACAAAGCCAAAAGCTTATATTTATGAAGCTGAACTGTGGGAGTCTCATACGCTCCCCAATTGAGGCGCAATGTAGCAGTCCCCCTCCAGCGGTCCAAGCTCTCATCCCTCCACATTTTGGAGACCAGGCGAGCACACTTTAAATCCTCCACGGCGGAAATGTGAATGAAGATGGATTTTAGGATCTGCAAATTAACGTACGCTTAATTTGAGGCACTGTGGAATATTGCTACCATTTCTTATCATTTTTACTTAATATTTTTTTATGGAAATATGATCTTACCAAGTGATTCCCAACAACGGCGGTGATCGGATCTCCATTCATTTTCAATATGGCACTTTTCAATTCACAACCAAAAATTAGTTAATTCAATTTAAATTTCCGTTTTTAAATTTTTAAGCCTTTTTGGTTGTTTGAGAAGAAAACACAATGCATTATGTGATATCCGTGAGCGTACAATATCATCTTCCTGACAATTTCACGTAGGTAGGCATGTATAGTGAGTACTGTGCTAAGTTTGCTATGCAAATTTGTTGCTTTGTTGTAAACATCATTTTAAAAACACTATTCTCATGATGCATTAATAGGTAGGTACATATGTATAGTATATCTTGAACATTACTAAAGGAAATCTATCAGGTTTCCACTTCTGTTCTGCACTAAAAGTTAAGTTTTATGCATGATGCAGTCCAACCCTAAAACATGTAGCACTGGTGCTAGTGGTCACCACAGGGAAAAGTGAAATAATGCATGGTCGTCATGACACAAAAATGAAATTGCATGGACTTTCATGTAGGAAGTTAGGAACCTCCAACCTATGCTATGCATCGGTCTATGTAAAAGTTTAGCTTCCTTCATCCCTATGAAATGACAACAATGATAAAGAGCAAGTTTTGTTGTTGCATGGTGCATGGTGCAACAATTTCAACAACTACATATTTTTTCCATGAACAAGTCACACACTCAATAAGTAAATCACGTGATCCTTACTAAAGAAAAGCTGTTTTTATGCTGTTCTATATTAAACATTCACTTTTGTGCATGCTGTCAATCCCGCAATCATTTTACGGCATTGCATTTGAGCTAGTAATCATGTCCGGAAATACTGAAATAATACATGGACAATTATTCTCTGCTGACTTTCATGCATAGGTAAACGCACAGCTTGGTATATATGTGCAATGTGCATGGTCTAGATATGCAACTTGTCACAGCACTGTGAATTGATAATTGGTCAAGAATAAGTTTTCTTGTTGATTCATTTCTATTGAGAGTAGTTTACCGGAGCAGCGGTGTCAAAGCAAGAGACGAGGAAAAATTTGACAATTATTTAAATTGAGTGTCTTGCAGTTCCTCTTATAAGTTCAAATTCACTCTCAGAATAATTAAATATAAAGCTTTAAATTTCCCATTCTGCCAGTGGCTGATTCTGTAGTTATGTAAAGTCTTGCTCATATTTATAACGCAGATTTGTTTGGAACTGAATAGGGATTGGGGAGAAAATATTCAACAATGGGTCGAGGTCGTCGTCACTTGAGAAGAGGAGGGGGAACTGCCGCTAGTAGTGCAAGGCCAGTTGGTTCACAGGACCATCTGAAAGACTTTCATCCTCTGCTAGATAAAGATGTAAGTAGCAAGAGAAAATATGTGTAGAAATTATTATTAATGGTATGTGTTTAATGTTTGTTAATGTTTATTGTAATTAGTGTTTTGTAATTTTCTCCCCACTTAAAACAGATTTTGGGTCACGTGTTCAAACACATTGTCTCCAAGTCCGAGTCCAAGGATGCCTGCAAAGTTGTTCGAAACATCCGTTTGGTGTGCAAGACTTGGAGGGATTCCATAACCCCTCTCTATCGTCGCACTCGAGCTGAGGCGTATCCTGGACAACTACCCATCCCTGCCAATTATTGGAGAAATCGGGCCAGAAAGCTTTCCCTCCAAGCGATTCTACCATTTTTAGAGGTCATGGATAACAGTGACCTGATCCCCTTTCAGAGTTACCAAATCCGTGGAGACACGCTCTGCCATGGGAAATTCGTTAAAGAGTTCCTCCGGATCTGTGGTCCTGAATCTGTTTCCCTCTTCATGGTTGGGAACGATTACGACGTCACTGAGAAATTTAATTTGAGAAGCCTCCCTCCCAATTTGAACTTGGGGAAGTTGCGGACAATCGAGATCTGCTTCATAAAATCCTCCTATGAGCCGATCAAGAAGAAAACCCACGGCTTTGGAAATTTCATCGGACTACTCTTGAGTGCGGCAAAGGAGCTGAGAGAATTTAAATTCTATTCACATTTGCTTAAAGAGCCCAACCAACGGAACCGGATTGTGTTCAGCCAGTTTGAAGAGAAAATTTCTGGAAGGGCTCCGGAAACGTTGAAAAGCCTGACCCTGCACATGCCGATCCATGAGTCCACATTCAAGTCGTTGATGGAGAGAGAATTGAAATTGGAAGAGTTTGCCATGACCGCCTATTACCCTCTGGGGTGTAAAATCCTGGCTAAATTCCTGGAGGGTCAGGCTGCCACACTGAAAGTTTTACGGATTTTAAAGTACATGCCGGGCAAGTTGCGCTTGGAGCTTCCACCCTTTGGGGAGTTGGCCGTCTTTCCATTTCGCTGAAATGTTTCCAAAGCTGAAGAGACTGAAACTGAAGGAGTGGACTGGGGAGCAATCCTTCTTGGAACTGCTCTCATGTGCCAAGAAAACTGCACCTTTGGTGGAGGACATCCATACCCCGTTTCCTTTCCCAATGGCTCCCCATATCAAGAAGCTATCGGAATGCTTTCCGAACATAAAGACGCTCCACGTTGGTCACTGTAAAGATATTGGAGGGGCACTGGAACAAGTCTTCATCTACTTTTGCAATATTGAGCAGCTCTATATCACGTATAATATCAGCCTGAATGCCGACTCCGTGTTCAGCGGGGTGCCGGAAGTTGAATGCGAGCGGATTACAAAGCTTCCCAGTTTTGATGGGGTGGATTTGAAGGAATTACAAACAAAACCGTCTATTCTCAATTTGACAAGTGGGTAAAATATAGTTTGCTTGTTTCTCTGTGACAGAGACTCTGTCCCAGTCCAAGTTAAATTCACAAGTTGCTAATTTATTCATGTTTTGGTTTACCCCATTTCCCGGAACAGAACTGAAAACGCTTGTTGTGAAGCAGCCATACCCGATTCAAAATGATGGTAGTATGTACACCCAGTGGCTTAATACATTCACAATCACTGATCTCTCTGCCCACTTTCTATTTTTGCAAATGCCTAATCTTAAGAAGTTACATTTGGGAGAGAAACAAAACTGGGTAATTTTTATCTCTTTCTCGGGAAAGTGGATTACAAGCGCAAAGATGAAGCACAGTAAGTAATTGATGCGGCTTATTTATCAAATGGTTTGAATATTTTTTCCCCCCAATATCTAGATGAGCCGCAGAAGCACCGCCCTTTAAAGGGCTAAGCTGGACGTCATGATTATGGACGGTGCGGAGATTTGTGTGGACCTCTCAGATTTGGAGCAACAATGATTGAGGCCATACACCCCATTTGGAAGTATGTTAAATTAATACACATGGCTAGCACAAGTAAACCATTTTAAAGTAATAGATGCTCTCGGTAAATTACGATTGGAAGTGCCTTTGGAAATCATATTTTAATTTTGAATGAAATTGGTCCCACAGGTTTTGAATTTGTACATAGAATAATTATACCTTTTAGTTTTACTTTTATATGATCTGGCAAATATTTTGAATGAAAATGAAGTGCCGTGAGGATAAATGTTCAAATATTTGATGTTTGGAACAGTTTATTGATCATATTCCTCCTCTGTAAAATTTTTAATTGAGTTTGAGCTGATGCTTGTTTCAAAAATTGTATAATTAGATGAATAAAATTTGCGTTACTGGATTGTATAGAAAATATATTTCATAAAATAGACATAATAACTTCATACTTCAACTGCATAGTCCATTTACGTTCCTGCTGGTCAAGTCAGTCACCTCCTCGATATATGGCCAAAGCTGAGGGACCATTCCACTCAAGTCATCGCGTTGAATTTCAGTTCAACCCTCTTCAAGTTGGGCACCCACCTCCCAAATATTTCAAATGTCCTTGGAGTAAATCTGAAGTAATCTACGTGGGCTATAGTTTCGACCCCAATAAAAGTTCACCTCCTCTGCACCACTGGCAATTATCAGATTCCAGTTTGGCTGGGCTACATGAATTGCTCTCAATCCGAACGGTTTTCAAGCTCGCCAGGGACTTCAAACCTTTGAAGCTGATCACCCTTTCCCCCTTCAGATATAAGTGGGCCAAATGGGGGTAACTGTTTCCAGTGAAGAATGTTCCGCTAATGGAAGTGTCTTTGCTTGGAATAGATTCCGGAGATACATCCACTTTATTCAACAACTCCACTGTCAATTTCCTTACCCTGGAAACCGGGGCCTGAGATGAGGATTCCAATTCCGCCCAGAGCAACTGCCCGACCGAAATTGTTGTGGGAGGTACACCTCAAACTCCTCCATAGATCTCACTTTCTTACACATGATCCATTTCATAACTGCCACGTAATGACTCGGTAGAATTATACTTTGGTGCAAGTGCAGATATTTCATGCTGGGACCAAACATGTTGAAGAATCTCTCCAACTTGTTGCATTCCACGGATCCCACGTGGAGTAGACATCAATTGTCGATTCGATACCGGGCAAAGGGAGTTTTTGCCAGTTGATATGGACAATCATCACCCAATTCTATCGATCGTAGCCACAGGTCCAAAAGCTGATCTCGAGTCAGAGAATTTGTGGGAGGCTCCAATGCTCCCCAGTTGAGGTAGAGTGTCGCTGTCCTTCTACAGGGAGTTAAGCTCTCATCCCTCCAAGTTGTGGAGACGAGGCGAACCCGCTTTTGATCCTCCACGTTGGAATTTTGCGCGAAGATGGATTTTAGGATCTGGAAATGAAATTGACAGATCATTATTTTAAGTTGGTTGTAGTGTTGTCATCATTCTGGATAATTTCACTATGATTATTAAATTAGTCAGCAAGAACATATATGAATAGTCTTACCAAATGATTCCCAAGAACGGCGGTGACAAGATCTCCATTCATTTTTAACATCGCTTCAATTTCTAAACAAAAATTACGGTTATATCGTAGCTTTGAACTTGGTTGAGAATTAAGTTAAGAATTTGTGATATTTACGGCAACACAAAATATAATTCACAATCATACACAAATCAGTTAGTTAACTTTTGAATTATTAAAAAAGCAACTTTGTTCTATTCGTTTGGTGAAACAGCATTGCGAGTGAAGAAAAAAAGAAATTGAGGAATGATGTTGGCCAAGTCGTGGCACAGAAACAGTGAGGTAATTATTCATTCTCACAGTAGAATTTGCATGGTCGAATTTGACCCGGATACCCTTGACCCTGAGTTAAATTGTTAGTTTAATGCTTTAGTACATTACATATATGTTTTATTGATCCAGCTGCAGTAATTTCACATCCGCCTAATTACACATGCCAATTTGGCCGGAGTTCAGCATCTCCACACGGCCCTGAGTCCCAGAATGCTTTTCCTAATGTGACCAGTGCAATTATGTCAACAACAGTACTCTTCTCTTTATTATAGGTATGTAATCAAATGATCTAACTCTAATTATACGTATTATTTACCTTTTAAAGTTTCAAATAATACGCTGCTAAATAATTCCCTGCAATAAATTCTAATTCTTGCAAATCCTTCTCTAACTCCCATTACAACAGAATACTTGTTATCCTTAATTTCATTCAATAGTCCGAAAGATGCTTCGACGATAAAAGCCAAAATGCAAATTGTCAATAGAGCAAGCAGTAGTTCCCAAATTACGATGAGTTCCTTAAGTCTTGCTCCATGGTAATAACCGAGCTCAAAGAATGTTCCCCTCTCAAAGGAAAATTCCCGTTCCAAATGGCCGCCAAGTCTAGCATCCGAGATTCCCACATCATCCAGTGCCCTTTCCCCATTCATGGTAAGAATTACAAAAGTGAAAAAATCAATGAACCCCGTGGCATTAATGTATACAATAGATCGATTATTAACGGCTAGCGATGCATCCCGTGCCACTCTGCTCAGCCAAAAAACTTCCTCGCCACGCCTGGCATGTTGAAATATTCCCGACTCAATGATGATCTTCAAAGAGGTCAGAGAGAACTGGGTGAAATGTGTGAATTTGTGATCCTTCAAGACATAATCATTGATTCGCGTTATGGCTAGTGGCTCTTCATTCTGATAAACTGTCCTTCCTCCCAATGCCCCAATTAACGGACATAAAAAATGATCCGGCTCGTTACCAGTCAGGCTCCCTGAGTACTCTGGAAAAGACTCATAGATAACGGCGAACCCGCTCCTCAAATCCATTTTATCAATTGATTTCATTCCGGGTGCACCCATTTCTAAACCCACCCTTGAGGCCCATCGGTTGCCGCCATGCTTAATCACGTTGTAGATTGTGCTTCCAATTTCAAATTTGGAACGCCAGTCGAGTATGTATCCTTCGGATTTTATTCCCTTTGCAATTATCGAACTTCGTCCTTCCCCTTTAGCGTAGAAATCCACTAAATATTTTGTTTCGTGGTAGGACGATAAAGGTATAAGTACCGGTATCCCCTCCAATCCAAACAATTTGGTCATCTCTGTAGGGAGAAAGCTGGGAGCCGGCTCCATGGTAATGTCAGAGTACATGGTTGATGTATAAAAATTCCGGATTAGGATCATGAAATACATCCACCCGATCAATAGATACCAGTTTTTCCTATTCTTCCATGAGCCCCCGTCGTCACCCTGCTCAAATGAGATGGCATAAAGCCAGAACCAGGTGGAATGGAACAAGTCGAAATTGGTTAGCTTGCCGGGGTCTGTAGCAATCCGTGAAAGGGGAATTGAAGCCCAAAGACAAGTAAACGTTGCCAAAAGACTAAGCCAAACATCCCGAGGAAAGGGGTTCAATAAGGAAAAGATGTTTGATCGTGAACTGATTTCGCTCCCTTTGGCACTACCAATAACGCAATATTTCAGCCCATGTTCTTCGGCTCCATTGGGAAGATGGGGAGTAACAGCATCTTCATTTTTCCTTATCCCGAACTGAAATTGACAGTATCGCCACGTGTGGATATGCTCGCTGCAGTTATGATACTCTTCCAAGATATCCACAATGAGCAGTGAGGCTCTTTTTTTTGATTTTGGATAGAAATTAGGCCACTTAGCTCGGGACCTAACTTGGTTCAGAACCTGAGACAACGTCATATCCTTCCGGATGGACTGGTAGTGGCGGGAGTTCCAACTGAAGTCTATCTCATGATTTGATATGGGCATCCATGCTTTGAATTCGATAAATGAGGCGTAATTCACTGCAAGCCCATTATGTAATTCTTCATATGGATCACACATCGGACATCCAAGATATATTCGTTTATTGCAAGAATTGCAACCTGATTGATCATCCAGATGAAGCACGAGAATCTTCCAAGGGGCATCCAACGGAACAATCAGGGGCTCCTTGTGACTTACCGGGAATTGGAGGATGAGGTAGTCGGGATACTTGTGACGAAATGTTTGATGGGATCTCCGCCAATCCCAGGATTGTCGATGAAGGAGCCAGCCAACCTCATCATCATCTCCAATACGGTCAGGTTTGACATGTCCCAACTGAACTGTGCATATTAGTACGTAGCGCTGGGAGGAAAGTATGGATTGGATAGGTTTCCAATTCTCATACCCTGAATTTTTCCACTCAGATAGCTTTTCTTCTGGTAAATGAGTCGAGTTTTGGTTGAATTTATGAACAGAGAAGGTGCTAGTTTGTAGAGTAACGCAGTTTCCGGAGTAAGCGCAGTACCAATACCAGTTAATGTAATGGGTGGGAAGAAGTTGCTTTAGGGTTGTCGTGATGGGAAAGTGAATTGTGCAACCAAGGTCACCAAATAGATTGAACAAGGGCCAGTATGACGTGGAAAAGGTTTCTGCGGTACCAGAGGACCTGGAGCAGTCCAGACCATGCAAATGGACCAGAACAAGAAGGGCACTGGCTTTCGCAAACATTTTATGGAGCTTCATAAAGTTTCAAAAATTAACTAGCAATGCCGGCCGATAGAGGTGCATTATGCCATTGTAATGTCACCTTGGTTTTGCCAATTTTCAGTTGACTCAATGGGGACGAAGTCTCGTGCACTTTCTGTAATTTAAGAAAGGATATGATCCTCTTGAAAATAAGGTTGAATAAATATAATTTACAGTTGGAATTGCATAAGTATCTAATAAGATGATAGGCTCCTTATTGATCACTGATCATCAAAAACTTAATAGCAGATAGAGAGGAATTGCAAAAAAAAACTCTCAAGGGGAAGGCTTCTCAACATTCCATTGGATATTGTATATGAGAAAGTTGATACAATATTCGTCGGTTTCGCTCTCCTACACCGCAAATAAAAGTCCTCTCAAGGAAGCATCCTTAACTGAAATAAATTACATAAATAAGGTTAAATTGGTATAGGAAGCATACTCACTGACTGGAAATGAAAATTGTTTTATCATACGCCCAAAACGAATTTTAAAATTTTAAACAATCCTTCATCTAAAAATTACATTGCATTTCTTTTAATATTCGGGCATTTAGCATCATGAGACATTTTCAGGACACGTCAAAACCCATACATAGTTGGAATGTTCTCCCGGGATTATCAACTATACAGACTTTTCTTGGACGAATGACATCATCATTGACTAGGTCATTCGTTAGATTTACGTCAGAAGTATTTTCGTGATTTAACTTGAATGTCGTAATAACATAATCATGGCTTAATCAATTTTTAAGGAGTATGCATGCAAACTAATACTCTACATCTTATGCTTGCTTATAATTTTCATTCCAGTCATAAAAGTTACTATTATGCAGGTTTTACAGTAATACTACAAGAAGCCACGGGGAAAATGTAACTATATTTGACCAGTCAGTCATACAATTATAATGCTTGCAAAATTGACACAAAAAAGATGTGCCCCTTACTCTTGGATATAACTTTCAATCTTCTTTTCATTTCCAATAATAAGAATTATCTTTTCCTTTAAGATCAATTAACGGTACTAAATGACCTTTCCAGTAAAAATTACGAAAATAACTTTTCGCATTTCTGAGGAAAAAAATACGATCCAAAATTTGCATGCCGAGAAGATTATTATTCATTTATGGCTCTCATTTCGTGTTTGATAACAATATATTAATTGATGCACATGCACTGTGAGATGGCAATCTGAGTTTCATTCCATTTTTCATGGCTTGCCACGAGCCTCACTCATGCAATGCCATGCATCACCCCATAAGCGGGGTGTGATTTTCGTAGAGGAACAAAGATTTTTCCCGTCACGACATTTCCTTTTATGGTGATGTTGCTGCGTCCAGCTTTCCAATTGGCTGGCCACTTTGGCCTGTGCGTTCGTCGCGTAAATTTTTGTGAAACCCAAGAATAAAGGGAGGATATTTTTTCTTGCCTTTCTGCCCTCCTCGCCGCTTTTCAAAACACATTGCTACAGATAGCCGTCAGAGCAACATCAACTTCCAAGCCTTAGCTTCAGTTAGTTGGACACCTGCAGGGTCCATTTTTCTGTAGTTTTGTGTAGGAATAAAGACTCTGTAACACTTTGAAGAATAATTGATATTTCTAGAAAATAAAAATAACGACGATTAAGCTTAATCCCGATTAAACCCAGTGTTTCTTCGTACACCTTTTTGAGTAGAGAGAAAGTGCACTTTTGAGAAAGAGAGAGAGAGAAATAAAATAGTGAATCATATCAAGTCGACATTCTGTGTCATAATTTAGAGATAGAGAAAGCATCTGATTGTTCGAGAAGCACATTTAAGCCAGTGACCAATCCTGCGATTGAGCGAGCCCGTGGCCTGAGGACGAAATCCAACCGTGAGGGACAAGAGCGGATCTCCCGGATCCTGGCATTCCTAGACATCAGAGGAAAGTGAATCCGAACAGCCCCGAAACCTGAACCGAGACCATCATCATTACGACACTCACCCCGCCTCCAACAACTGATAATCAGCCCGTGCGGAGTGAGTTGCCAACGAGGAGGAGGAAGTGAACAAGAGCAGAGCCGACACTTCCCAGTTCGGGGTCACCGAGACCGAGGCCAACAGCCAAGATTGAGAATTGCCCATCTTACACTGAATTCATATCGGGGACTTATCTATGAATGTTGAACAATCAACATCCATGTCCTTCGCATAGATCAAATCATATTATCTCGTGTTAGGAAACGGGATTATTTATGTACTAATGTACAATGACAATGGTTAATCAACTAATATGTATTGTCACTGTTTCAGCTTGCGCAAATTTATTTCTTACTAGAACAATCAAAATGTTCACAGTTAGTTTTAATACATGCTAAAAAATAACAATCCTGAATGCTCCTTGTTATGCAGCAGCAGCAACCCCATTAATCCTTATAATAATCTCCCGAGCAACCCTAAAAACAAAATAATATTTGCAAATAAGAATTGTAAGATTTGTCTCATGTACACCAACCCATGACTCACTTACTGTTGCATTGTGGACGCATGCAAATAATCCCATGTATGGTTCGCATGGGAGGTAGATAACGTTAGTCATTTTCTCAAATTCACTATCTAAAAATCAAAATAGGATATCAAATGCAGTCGAGTTTCTTTATGAAGGCAACAAATTAACTCGACCCACATTTGGTTTTGCATATGTCCAAGGCCGCCGTGACGTTTTTCACGAGTTCTTTTGGTGCCTCACTAACAGGCTTGCCGAATTTCCCGAACCCCATTTCGTTTAGCATGCTCGTTATAAGCGGAAAGGCTCCCCCTTCTTTGTTTTCATAATAACGTCTCTGCGCCTGAGTGCGCACATCTTATCACATTCTTGCTGTATAAATGAACCAAAATAGATATAAAATAAAGTCCACACAATTTTGACTTCAAAGTTGTGAATTTGAAAATTCTTACATTACCTTATATTTTTCGTGGCTCTCCCGACAACTATGCCAGCCCATCCTATTATGTAGAAACGTATTTCGTCGCCTTGTATTTAATTACGGTTGTTATTTGCGTCATCTTTCTTGAAATGGATTTGCGCAACCGGAGATAAATGGTATGCTAGGTATGTCGTAATTATTATGGCTAACAATTAAATGTTTGTATTTCACAATGCACTCTAAATATTGTGTGATGTAGATGTGATAACAATTATGTCAATGATTCATCAAAATGGTATAAGTAACTTGGCAGATGAGACATGCGATGAGATGAGATATGCGACGAGTGACATGATTTGAGATGAATACGAATTCAAAATTGTTGAACTATGGTCCCTCCCTTCCGGCACCACAATATCTCAAGCAGTAATGCAGGAATTGTCGCCGAAATGATCATTGCCCAATAGTACATAACCCCGAAGTGGACCGGAGAAGAAATGGGTGAAAACAGCTCCTTCAATCCAATCCTCCAGTCAGCGGAGTAATCCAGGCGATAAATGAATTTTCTCCTCTGGAAAGAGTGCTTCCTCCGCAAGTCACTTCCCTTGATCTTCTTGTCCTTCCGATAGGTATCCTTGTTAGGATTTGGATCCAACTGATAATATATGAAACTTGAGCCTTGAGTCTTATCATTAGCAAGCTTGTAGAGACGCCACCGCTCCCACAAGCCAGACTCAATTACCTGTGCCAAACCACGCTCCAGCAGGGGCTGGAAATGATTCCGAAACACGAAGAAAAAATCGCTGTAGCCCAGCTGGGGAATAGGAATGGATTTGGAAATCCAGCTAGAGCCGAGCTCTTGCAAATAATGGATGAGAAAATTTACAATAGCATGGTCATCAATTATGGAATATCGAGCCGGTAACTCCATAATAGAGCCACTGCTGTTCCTGGTGGATCCATTTTTTAATGCCAGGAAGGCAAAATCATTGACAAATCCGACGTTAAACAAAATTACGGTTTTGTTAGCCTTCCTGAACGTATCTGCTTGTCTCTGATCCATCCCTGCCTCCCAAATTCCGGCGAGGGCAATTGAGTGCAGACATGAAACCCATCTATCTCCCCCACGGCAGTATCTTATCGTTCCCGTCGTAATGTTACTGGCCATCAATGACTCAACAGTTAGCGGAACTATCGGCTCTATCTGATGGGAAAGGGAGGAGAACATCTCCCCTTGGTACAGCTGGGTTACTAACAAAGCTGTTTGACTCCAAAGGCACAGGAGGAGGATTAACGAGCCCTGATTGATTCTAGCCATGATCGAGGAACTTCCGGATTGACTTAGCAAGAGACAGCCTAAGGCGAACCAAATTTGTAGAAAATTTCCTAGCAAACTCCAAATCCTCGGGGTGACTGAATACACTGTGAAAATCAAAGTGAATGCTAAGCTGGAAAGCAGAAGAAAGAGCCAGATGGACCAACCAAATGGTTTGATGATCCCTTCCACTCGCGTCTCAGTTTTCAGCTTGCTCGTGTCCTTGATCACGGTTATGAATGCATATCTGAAGTTCCGACTCCCGTGTGGAATCCAACTGTACTTCCCATCATAACCAGTAAGGCTGTAAATATTTGGGATTAGTTGGAAATAAACTGAGCCGTAGGGAATTGATCCGGGGTGGTTATTATAAGTCATGTTATATTTGAGAGCTAACTGTAGAACTTACATAGTTGAGTTTGTCCGCCTTCCGTGGTAATGTAGAATTGCGCAGTCACGCTTGGCTTTATTTCAACGTATGCATTGTGCATGTTACTATGGAGCATCTTCCAAGCGTCCTGGATATCCTTGACTCCCCCTGCAATACTAATTGGAACAAGTTCAGGGTCTCTAAAACGGCACGTTAAGCAGATGAAATTCACCTGTTTAAAATCATGGACTTTAATGAATATCAGTCCCGGGGCAGATAGCCAAAGGAAGTTGTCCATAGGTGGAATAGTTTCAATTAGGGAAGGTGGACTGTTTGTGAGAAGCCATACAAATCCCGGTTTAACTTGCTCGTTGTTGTACATCTTGGAGACAGGGTTGGCGAATGTGATCCATGGGGCAATGTGAACAATGCAGGGTGTGAATTTCCGGCGACCAATTGGGAAGTTCACTGCTTTCAATATGCGAGGAGATTTCTCAAGCGGCTTGAAATGCTGGAGTGACATCATGTCCGGCGGAATGTAGTCAAGTAGTTTGACAAACGCTTTGGAGTAACTTTCCTTTAGGACTGAGTATTCAATTATTGTCTGATTTGGCATATTGTTGTAGTCAATGAATGTAAAAGAGCAGGATTGAAACATGCTGACAAGTGAAGGGAACGAAAGGGATGCTGAGGTTGGGGTGATGGGTAATTGCAAACCTGCTAGAATTAAGACAGCCATACTTGAATAAGTATGAATCCTCTTGCTAAAATGAAATAATGAGGCACTTGATGACAAAACAAAACTTGTTGAGTGACACGTAAATAAATTGGAATTTCAACGTTGTGTACTTTAGACTGGTTCAAGTCACCCTGAATTCGCGAACTGACACATCCAACTGTGGAATTTCGTTGTGGCCCCAAAATTTGACCGGGTTACATAAACATAAAAGTTGATTGTGCGAAATTTTAACGGACACAAAGGAATTGAGCTTTGGAATTGTAATTACCAATATTACCCTGCTGCCAATTTATATTTCACAAAAATCCATAACTACAAATTTTTATTTACATGGATATAATTGCAATTCCTGGAAAGATATTAAGTAGATATGAATATGAAATGAGGCCATTTGTTTTTGCAGCTTTATATTTGATATTGCTTTGCCTGAAGGATTGTTCGACTTGGACTATTAATTCGAATAAACACTTTTCTTTCATATCCGCTCCAGTTATTTTTATAATTAGTTTCTACTGGATGATTGGTGTTGGAATAAACAAAATTGTAATGCTCCTTCCAAGTATAAATATTGTGTTTTTTCTGGAGTAAGTTAACTGGTGTTCGGAAAATTAGCACATTTTGACAATATATTTGGTATATTTTTTTTACTGAAATGTTCATTATTTCACAAATGAGCCGGTATGATTCTAAATAGCTTGAATAGTAAATTAATTTTAAAGTTGATTTAAGTTTGTTATATTGCACTCGGACATTTCCCTCAATAACGACAGTATTCCTGAGAAGCTTGGCCTTCTAGTTGGATCCTCCTCCCAGCAGTCCAGCATCACGTTGTAGCTGTAAGAACAATGCAAAAATAAATTCAGACGTGATTTTTTATATATCATATTTTAATTTTGTTACCATTCACTAGTGCAGTAAACAGGTTTCCTTGGTCTCAACCCATCCACCAGATTCTGGACAAAGTCCTTCCCCCAAACCACACATCCCGCGTAAGGCTTCTCCCCCAAAGTAAATATTTCCCAGCAGGTCACACCATACATCCAGACATCCGACTTGAGAGTGAACTTCAAATCCTTTAGGGTCTCAATGGAAAGCCAGCGCCATGGAAGGGGCTCCTCTCCCTTCTTGATATATTGGGTGTAGTAGTAGAGCCGTTTGGAAAGGCCGAAATCGGATATTTTTGCGTGGAGGTCCTTGTCCAGCAAAACATTTCTCGCTGCAAGGTCTCCATGGATAACCTTTTGGTGAAGAATAAACTGCGATGATTCATTTTAAACTTTACTTAAAATGTATTTTGAATCTTGGCTTACTTTCTTCCGGGATAAATACTCCATCCCCTCCGCAATCTCCACACACCACCTCACCAACTGGAAGTAATCAAACTCAACTTGTGCCTCAATCAGGTCCTCCGGCCCCACCCCATAATCCCCAGCCTCACCCCTCAGATTCCACGGACAGGATGTCCCCCCATTCATAGTACTATCCTTAACTATCCTCCCTTTATCCACAATATTGACAAAATGCTGTTTATGGTCCTGTAAATATTTCTCAAGTGACCCTAGCTCACAATACTCCAGCAAGATGAATAGTTGTCCCTTCGTCCCCAAGTTGTCAGTGCAGCAGCCAACCATTTCCACAAGACGGTTGTGGCTCCCCACATACAAGAGCATTTTGGCTTCCTTCATTATTGTCCGAAGTTGTTCCGTGTTGGCTTCAGTTTGGAGGGTTGTCTTCACCGCAACTTGTTCCATTATCCCGGACACGGAACCATTCAATCTTGGGGTTCGAGTTAGGAATCCGCGGTAAACCAGGCCGAATTCTCCCTTGCCCAAAATGCTTTTCGCGTCTAAAAAAATATGAATTATTTTTTTTTTAAACTGACAATGCTAAATTAGTGAAAGTAGTCATGTCAAATATTACCAATTGTAAAGTCGTCCAAATTGACCAACTTGGATTTATCAAACGGCATCGTCCCAATTTCTCCTGCCAGCTTCACATAATCTCCAGAATCGGCATCATCGCCATCTTCCTGTCCATAAAGCTTATCATGTGACGAGGTCCTCCCATCCTCCCAAGTTGGTATTGGCGAGCCATTACTCAGGCCATACAAAAACTCATCTATTTCCTTCTGCGTCAACCTCGTGCTAATTTTATGAAGACGTTTCCTTATCACCCTAACAACTAAAATGACTATCGCAACAAGCAACACCAGTATTACCAATGCCAGAACCAGTCCGGTGATCAAATGTACTGTGAAGGAGTTCCGGGAATCGATTTGACTTCCTTCTCCATTTGCTGCGCATAACCTTACTGATTTAATCCCACCTGGTATTGGAATCTCATCCCAGATGAATTTCTTATCAGATCTGCTCGTGTTAAAATCGACACAGGGCCCTTCTCCACAGTCCACTTTTTTAAAGACGATTACGCATTTCCCATAAGTTTGGATTGAGCGGATGACGTGGCCAGACCAGCCCCGGGGAAGATTTGTGCACTCCTGTCCGATTGCAATGTTTCTGTTATTTCCTAAATAAAAGCAAAATGAAATATATTCCGGAAAGACAATATTTAATTACCTTTAAAAAATTAGTTTTAATTACCTTTAAAATGGCTGTAATCATAAGCAGTAATAATTTTCTCTGGCGTTGTCGTTGACTCATGTATAGTTTTAAATGCATCATATTTCTCCCTGTCACACTTATAGTAGCAATGGCTTATAGCTCGAGCATCTAACTTGAGTCCGACCAATCCCCAACGATATAGATCCTCTTTGAATTTCATGTAGGGTCGAATCTCCAACGAATTATATGGGCTATATCCCTCCGTCTTGCACTCCGGATTTGAATATAACTCAACACATTCCCCATTTTTGGTAATGACAGACCTCACAAATCCGACAAAATCTCGGGGAATCCGAGTGCAACCTTGGACGTCCAACGTGGCTGAGTGGCCGGTATGGTTCCTATGCTTGTAGATGGTCACCTGTCGAATTTCCTTTGGCCTGGGTGGGATCCCAGTAATTTGAGCGTCACATGGGTCCTTGCATGGTCCAACGGATACGAGTTGCTTGTCAAAATCCCAAGTGGTGAGATCCATCAGGGATGGGCTTCTGTCCAGGAG
>JAQIXQ010000458.1:0-29049 GCA_034700485.1 Pseudosinella alba
AGTAGAATGAAATGACAAAAGGGATTTAGACTGGGCTGGATACGCGCTACAAATAGCTCAGTCTTAACTTGCCCACACTACCAACCGGCAAAAAATATTATTTCAAAATATCAACCTCATTAAATGTCGTCCAAATTTCCAATTATTTACCTGCCCCAACGTTAATTAAATGGGTCAAAAAATTCTGGCAGCAATTAAATTGTAATTTGGTAAAAAATTAGTTAAGTTATGGTAGACGAAAACAATATTGCCTTTTTAAAATAGTTATTGTATTAAACAGAAATTAATAAATAAAAGAATGCTAATTTAATACATAGCAAATGCCTTACGAAACAATTCGTCTTGCATCAACCTAGCTTGCCTACTACAATTTACGGATTAGTTTGTCCATGTCATCATATTGACCCGGTCCCAGATAATTTTTTTTCATTCTCACCTTCATCATCTCAGAATCAAAACTCATTAACAAGGACTGTCACTTATATTATGTCAGTCGTTATCGCTGAATGTTTCATCTATAAACAATCAATTCGCACCCACGCCTTTTATATTTCATGTCATAACCACAACTTTAAAAAAATGTTTTTTGCAATTCTGGTTAAAACACTGCTGCAGCGATCACTAACCTTACATTTCTCATGTGTGGTTCATGGTACGTCGTAAAATGGAAGTCAATGGCAATTCACACCCAAACCTCTTCCATTTCATGGTTTGAACGCAGCATTCAACATTTAAACTTCCTGATTAAGAATGATGCAGCAACGTTCACTAACCTAACTTTGCAAGCTTTGCATATGCGGTTTATAAGTAAGGAGTTAAAAGGACGTTATTGCCTGTTCTCAGAAAGGGGCTCGTAAATCAGAAAGAAATTTGCTCTGGCTGCATATTGCAAAATGGAAAGTGCAATGGACAAGGCATTTTTGCTGTGATGATAGCAAGGATATGGCTAAGCGATTCTAAAATGAAAAGTGAGGGATTAGGTATAATGATGCAATGAGGAAAACTGACAGAAAAATATTTTCCTGGCTGCGTATTGTCATTCATCATTCATCATCTATATATCTGCAGTGACGATGAGCATTTGTGGACGTATAATGATCTCTGGTCATATTACTTATTCATATAGCACAGTAAAAAAAATTTTGCTTACACCATTTCGCCAAAATCTGCCAGCTTTTTAAATGCCTGTCCATTCATAAAAGAGATAAGATACCTAGCCACGTACTGTAGTAACTTTAGTATTTGCTTAAGCATTATTCTTATCTTTGGAATGTGATTAAAAAACCAACTTTGTCGCCTCTTGTGAAAATAAATGAATTAAATAGGTTTGTCATTGAATGATGATTCAACCCGTTACAATAATTTACAACAAATTTTCCTGTATGACTCATTGTCAGTTATATTACTTGTCATTGATATCTGTCCCAATTTTATTGCCGACTACCAATGGCCATTCCATTGGTTCCATTTGTTCCACTTTTGCATATAAAATAGAAACGTTTGAGTCCGGTCATAATAGGAGGACGTGTTCCTTCGCAAGTAGTGGATTGTCCAAATTGTTTACACAACCTTCCACGTAATCGTTTTAAAATATTTGCCAACGATAAGACTACTCGGGCGATATTGGACCACATTCAATATTGACATAAGCGTTATACTCTCAATCTTTTGAACATGCACAAAAACAAATTTCGATCTCCCTGTGATAAAGCATCGCCTTTATAGGGTTAAATGAACAACTCATAATCATAACTCATAAAGGTCGAATGTTGGATACTATTATGCGATGTTTGCGCAACCGTTAGTTGTAAACGTATTTCAATGACTTTTCCTGAATTGCACATCACGGACTATAATAATATCATGATGTGTGTTATTTGTATTGACTTGTCACTTATATCTGCTCCTAGATTTTTGATTTACTCATAAAATGACGTGGATATAAATGGACTGGATAAGTGGTAGTATCGGTACAGAATTAAAATGGTTTGTGGCAAGTGCGGAGCTCCGTGTCACATCAGGACCAACAGGGCAAAGTGACCTCACCCATGGCTTAATCCGGGAGCATTAGCGGTATTACAAGCAGGTCAGTTATTTTCATTTGCTTTATTGTGTCAAATGGTAATACTAAATTATACCAATGCGTTGAATGCGAATACTAAATTATACCAATGCGAAAAAAAACCATGCACGGGTACGTTCGAGCCGCAAATAAGAAAAGCTGGTGGTTCTCTGTAAGTAATTTTGATTAAAATAGACTTGAAATACTCAGGTCCCGCCGGGTACATTTACATGTACTACGATCCAGAGGAGCATGGCAATATTGAAAACCAGCCCGGTCTCTACAAAATAGGACACATCACGCTGCGTTATGAAGAACGTGTGCAGCAACAGAGCGATGCGAACGGGAGAAATTACCTTGTAGTGCTTTCCGAAAAGACCACATTTCCCTTTTTCACTGAAGAGGTTATAAAGCAACATTTAATTGAAGAATGCTGTCATACACCAAGGCGGAGGGGGTATGGGGAAGGGAGGACAGATTGGTATACCGATACAGAGGATAATTTAAGGGAAGTGATTAGAAAAATCATCGGTTTTGTAGAGGAAAGATATGGGAGGGAATGTGAATGAGTAGAGTTTCCGTATAAATTATTAAGTGGTTGGAATCTAACCACAACCACGACATATGTTTAACCGTTAGATATATGTCGAAATTATGCAGAGTCCAAATCAGGTTTTAGTTGAAATGCAAATAAAACGTATGTAAACTATATAGTTTGAGTATTTCGACACTAGTTGCAAAAGCATCATACAAACAATTCATATTTCGTACCGATACTATTTTTTTCATGCTTAATTATTTAAAAAAAACTAACCAGTTATATGGCATAATTATCACACTATGAATTAATATTTATTTTGCACATACCCAAATCTTTAATTTAGCATAACATCTAAATAGACCAACTCATGTGCAAGACAAATAGGGTGTCACTCGAAAAACTGGGAGGGGTTTATGTCATATTATCGCAGGGGTTAGAGTAATAACACAGAGCTTGTCCTTTGTATATTGTCTTATTTTTGTATGCTTGTTTGTTTGTTTTAAATCAAGCTTGGCAAGGATGTACTTAATTGTATAAATTGACAAATTGACAAATACGAAATTAACGAAATGTTTAAAAAAAATCTCTCTGTTGTAATTTTTATTTCATTCACGCTTTCGGAAGGCAACAGTCGAAAGATATAATACTTTTTAAATGAGAGCAGCCGATTTAAGTAAGGTTAAGTAAGTTCTCCTCAATCCTTCCGGTTTCGTGGTGCCTACATTTAAACACATGCGTCAATAGTCTATAAAATAATTTTATCTAATTGTTCATCGTGTTTTCTCATCGCGCATAATGTTTGACTCATCATCTCATTTCATATGAGCACATAATAATTTTATTACGGATTGCGCAGTCATATATTCGGGATGTAAATGGTTATAAGTAGGCACTAGGCAGGTGTGACGACTTTACTTTGGAATGCATGAATTGCACAATAGCCAATAGCACAATTGATTTTATTGATTTTATGCAAACAGGCACCAAGTCTTTGCTCGAGATCATACTACAAGATCAACGCAACGATACATCAAACTATTGGTGGATTAGAAATAAGTCCATTCTGTGTTTTCCGCAATTTAAAAGGATGCATTTGATTAATTTACTTGTGCCTCTAATACTGTTCCTTGCAGTATTTTGGGTCGGGGTAAGTTTAAAAAAACGATATTTTCTCCAAGTTATACAGACTTGCGTCTAACAAAATAATTGGTTGTGTTTTAGTGTCTTGGTAATAGAGGCAAGCACTGGCCTGATTTCAGCTGCCACCCGAAAAATGAAAGTACACAACAAAGGAATGCCGTTTCACATCACAGAATGGGCTGGAGAAGTTGTCATGCGAGTTATACACAAGACAAGGTATAGGCTGACACGACAAGAAATTTATCTTAATTAAAGCAATGAGGCAAATAAAAGTTTAATTCATTGAACTGATTATTCCTTGCAGGGTACCTGTGACAAGATCTGCGCTCTGTCCAGCAGGGATGTAATCTATAGAAAAGAGTATAATGGTCCGCTAACATTCGACATTGATGCATTCATGAATAATTTTTCCAAAGAATTGGGCTACAAGAACGGTCGCGCTGGAAAGTTCTCCCAAGACATCATGAGTAAAGTCAGATCTGGGTTAGAGGAGTGCAAGAAGACGTGTATGGAAATTAGTCCTTGATAGCTGCTGCTAAGCTCTCTTTATGCATGAGTGGCACATTATGTAAAACAATGTATTAAATTAATGAATTGAAATCCTTATATTGCTTCTTAGATTGGTCACAATATGAAAACACGCCACAATTGAGGGAGGCTACTTGTGCTTCATGGAACAATATCTTTCAATGTATCGATAAGTCTGTTGTATGCTATCCACAAAAAAAAGTACCCAAATACCCAAAAAATCAAATATTGCTGGCCTTGCAGTTTAATTAATCATAGCTTTTATTTTATATTTTATAGGGATGCTAAAAAGTTGTCCACCAGATGCCAATTTAAATTCTCCTTCAAATTTAAATCATATTTCAAACAGTCGCAAGATTCATCGACCACTAAGTTTACATGTATCTGTTTTTCATTCCTTCCGAAATATTTTATATTGCATTCTACATTTCGTATCGATATAATTAATTCTGATGTAATGAATAAAAAAATAATAAAACTTGATCACGCAAAAGTACATGAATTTTACTCATTGAAAAACGCTGACGTTTTTGCTTTTTATAGCACCAAAGCATAGTATCAGCGTTGTTCAATTAATTTTACTTATAAGCTGTAATGAAACGAGGAGGTTGCATTTTAAAGTCAAAGGACACGGCCACAAAATACATACCCTAAAAAATAAGAAATGATTGGAATCGAAAGCGCAAAACACGCCAAACTGTTCCTTGACAATATTTGCTTGTTGATTTCTCTACTAATTTCCCTAAAAATTCGAGTTTTTTAAATACGAAAACTTATTTAATAAAAATACTTCTCAAAATTTCAATGCATTAAACTATCATTTTTGAAAAGTATCGGCTTTGAATTTTTTAACTCATTTTGCCGAAATCGAATGCCGACTAACTAACGCATACAGCCACAACGGTACATTCACCCACAGTAAATAGTAACCAGAAATTTTGCCACAATTGCTTACTTTGATATGTTGCATCAGAGATATTGTGTAACCGATATTGGTTTTACAATCGCTGACGCAAATCGTAAACTTGGCATAAATTGCATGATGGCCATAATGTAATCGCTCAAGGTGAAACCCGGATTCGCTTTAACCTCCAATCCCTCTCATTGAGAGGCTCTCAGTTGCCCAAACGGTGTCACAATCATTAAAAATTCAGAAGTGGACGAATTTAAACATTTAATGAGTTTTCTGGAAATTGACTCAACGAAGGATGAATTCCATTATCAGCCTATCATTGCTCATTCTTGCAGCGTTTTTGGCTGTGGTAAATTAATTCCTGACTAAAATATATATACAAATTATCTTGTTCTACTTGCCGTTTTTAATGATTAAATAACCCATGTTTAGTGCTTTAGCGAGGAAAAGCACTGGCCTGATTTCACTTGCCATCCCAAGAACAAGACAAGGCGTCAACAAAGTGCGGTTAATTTTCACCGGATGGGGTGGAACAGTTGCCTGGAGCCTTATGAATAGTGGAATGTACGATACAAGCAAACATAATTTTACATACATTCAGCAAAGCATACAAATAAGTTCATAAATAATGTCCTGTTGAATTACATATTTTATTTTTAAGGGTACGTGCGATAAGGTCTGCATGCTTCTGGATTCGAACGTTATTGTAAGGAGGACAAAGGGTGCTCCCCTCATAATGAAAATTGAAACATTTATGACATATTTTGCCAAGGAACTGGGGATTAATACGAGAAATCTGGGAGAAGCTGAGAAGAAGCTCATGGACAAAGTTCGGTCCGGGATGCAAGGATGCGAGAAGAACTGTAACTCTAGACGCAGCATAATACTTGAATTTTAAAAAATACATCCATTCTCGACAGTAATTTTTACGTTGTCCACCCAGATATTTTATAAACTGGTTGTACATATAATTTGATTCCAGATCCGGAGTATGCAATTTTAAACATCAAGAACACGCCATGTGAACCATGGAGCAATATAACCAAATGTGTGGAGGAGGCTATTGTATGACAACCAAAAATAACGAACCAATTTTCCTTTTTGCTATCTATGCATCCAGTTCTTAAGAATTGACGATTCCTGTTATATTTTATATTTAGGGTTGCAAGGAATGAAGTCTGCAGAAGAAACCATAAATATATTTAGGAGTGCGGACTTAACAACAAATTCATTCAGAAAAGAAATGTATTAAATGTTTTAAATATATTACTCAATCGAACCCAAATAAATTTAAATATGATTGTTTCATTGTCAATAATTACAGTAGAATAGGTAGTAGAAAAATAATTTCATTTAAACGGAATGACTTATCAGGTCTCTCTACTACACCTGTCAAATGGGCCCCATTCATTATAATCGCTTCACGTTTGACAAAATCATTATTCAATGGTCATTGCAAAATTTCTATTGACAGTGAGAGATATCAATTTGACAGAAAGTGATTGCTCCTGAAAGATACAGACAGATGGCAAACAAAACAATAAAGAAAATGACAATGCATCAAAATTAAGTTGATCATGTCATGCTAACTCGTGTTCGCAACTATGTATCCATCAAATTAAATGGAGAAAGCAGTCAATTATCTGGAACAAATGAAGACAAACAAGGACAAGGAAACCAAAAAAGCTCAAGTAGGGTGCCAAAGACATCTTGGCAAGATGGTAAGGAGTGGCCCCATCACCGTTGGAAAATACGGAAGTGGACCCGCATGTGATCCGGAACTGTCGGAGAGATTTCACGAAGAAAGGAACCTGACACAATATTTAATCCAGTCTGGAAATGGTATCATGGCTCGTGGGAGCAGGTGGAGGGAGAAACAGCCCTTTATGTATAAGATAACCTGGGTTGCAGATGTGGTTCAGGAAGATGGGGGTCTTGATAATAGTGAAGGTCGTCATTGTGCAACCATGCCATGAGATGATACTATAACCATCGAGGGATCGTATGGTTTGAGGTTTGATTGGGATATTTGTGCTGGGGAAAAGCTTGGACACGTTGCCGGTCATTCCATAGTACCCGGACAATTGCTTAACGTAGAGAAGAGCTATTCATCCGAAATCCATGACGCAATTTAATATAATTTATGTTTATGTTTCTTTTTTATGGCCCGTTTAGAAAATTAATTGCATAATAAAAATTATCAAATATAATTGCCGTGTCCATTTCATTTCAGTTTAAGTTTATCGGGCGATAAGCACATCGTGTTCAAAATTTGTATTATGTGAGCCGATAAGATAAAATACGCTGCACATAAAAAACCTAATTATGTCCATTGATTTTGTCAAAAGTGGCATTTTTTAAATCTATTGCTGAAACATAAGCTTAGCATTTAGCATCATGTGCCTTTTGGGTTTAACTAGATGGACATTTAAATTTTAATGAAGGAATAACAATCCAGGTAGGCACATATGCTTGGCTTGTCATGAATGGATTATCAATGGTATTGAAGGATATACATATATGACCTTGTATGAGGCCATTCTTGTTGTAGTGTTCACTATCCATTAAATTCCTCTCATTTCACTCTTAATGCCATCGACACTACGATATTATCCATATCATCGTCACGATGACATCGTGGTTCACCCGTATTTTGTATATCGTGAAAAAAATGTTATTTTTTAGCAGCCTTACCGCATCCTAAAAAACGTTCTAAAATAGAAGAGAATTCTCCACCTTTTATATAAAGCTTTCTGGCCATTTGCAGAGAAGAAGAAAAGGATGTGGAGATGGATGAATGGATACAGATGCGATGGTGATGGTAATCAAATCATATAATATATACGAACATGCCCGGTTTAAATATGACATTGAGGCAATGAACAAACAGCGTGAAATATTTTTATACTATAGTCTTGCCATCAGCAATAATTGCGAGTATATTAGAATGTAATCATTAAATCATCCTCGTTTGCGCACAAAATACTTAAAACTTCGACTAATATGTAATATTCCCGTTAGTATCTTATATCATGGTCCACCCTAGGTGACCAATAAATTATTCATAATCTGCGAGTATTATTTCAAGTACCTGACCAATTAGTAATTTGTAATTACTTAATAAGGAAGAACAGTTAGTATTTATTTTACCTTTAGTCTTATCTTTGGAATGTGTGCAAATGCTAAACTCGTCAGCTCCGGCAAAGAGAAACAAAAGCTTCCCATTCAAAAATAACAATAGTTAATCAAAAGTGAGTCAACGCACTTAAATAATTTACAGACGATTATCCTCATGCGTCAATTTCATAACTTGTCGTTGGTATCGATATTTTATCGCGCATTCATGTGCCAGTCATAGTCATAAACTATTTTGGGGTTGGGGCTCGGGCTGGATCTTGGATATAAATGAATTTGGAAGGGAAAGCGCGATAACAGTGCAGAACTAGCCGAAACATGGCTTGCAGCATGTGCAGAGTAGATGGTCACAACATGTCGTAAAGGAGTCACACATCACAAGGAGGAAAGGAGGCACTTTTTAAACCATTTTAAAACTTTTTATACTGACGCATCATCATCATCATCTGCCTAGGTATATTATATCATCGTGATCATGAAACATTACCGGTAGTATTTTATATTTTGTTCCACTCTACTTATCCATGTCTGACTAATTACTCAATCAAGAGATAACGAAGCACAGATAGTATTTATTTTAGCTTTACCTTTATCTTCTGAATGTGTGCAAACACCAATTTGGTCAAATCGGCCAAAATCAAATAAGAGGCTCAAATTCGAGAATAATAATGCATTAAGTGAAGGTAACTGATCAGCCAAGTTGGTAATTTACACCAGTTTTCCTCCTGATTGTGAGTCAATTTTATCACTTGATATCGGTATATATCCTCTATTTGATTCTTCATAATTCATCGTCATAAAATATTTTGAGGTTGAACATAAAGGAAGTTGGAAGGAAAAGTGCGACGACAACAGTACCGATCGAACCGAACTAACTAAAACATGGTTTGCAGTTTGTGCCAAGAAGATGACCACAACAAGACGAGGTGCCCTGGTCCAACATGGCTTCGTCAAAAGGCAAGCTCGAGATTCGAAAGGGGTTAGTTATTTACTTTTGGCTTTGGGTGGCAGGCAATTATTTTTTCATTCTGTGTGACATTTCCTTACCAGCAAGTGGACAAAATCTGGCAATGTCTATAATTATATGATACTCTGTTTTAGGTCCCAGTTCCTTAAAAGGTCATATTTATATGTACTATGACCCAAAAGAGCATAACAATGACGACAGCAATCAACGACGTCGATATAAAATCGGGTACACCGTCCGGGAGCCGGAAGAACGTGTCCAGGAGCAAAGGGACGATACTGGGAAGCGTTTCATTATGGCGATGGACCCCGTATCAACCCCGTATGCTCGCTTCACTGAAACCATCCTAAAACTACATTTGACGGAAGCAGGCTACAGCACCCCAAGGCGAAAAGCGTATGGCGACGGGTATACAGAATGGTATACAGCTACAAAGAAACGTTTAATTGATTGCATAGAGGACATAATCGAATTTGTGAAAGGAAAATATGGAAATGAGTAGGACAAGGACAACTATCTTTACTCAGTGTATTATGAGTCATATATGACATGTTTTATGTTTTCTTATAATTTATGACCATTATGGCCGAAATGCATGAAATCACATTATGTACATCATTTGCAAATTTTAACACATTATATCAAATAAAATTTCCTCGTTAATTTGTTTTAATTTTTGTCATCATCATCATATCATCGTAACCCATTAACAAGGAGTATCATTCACATTACGACAATCTTTATCACTGACAATTTCATTTCACCTTTTCTATTTCATGGCTTGGACGGAGCATTTAAAACCTTTTAAATTGTTTTCTGATTAAGAATGATGCAGAAGCATTCACTAAAATATTTTTTACAAGCTTTGAATAATATCTGGGTTATAGTACGTAGTAAAAAGCAAGTTGATGCTTGTTCTCAGAAAGGGGCTCGTAAATCAGAAAGGAATTCGCTCCGGCAGCATATCGCAAAATGGAAAGGGCAATGAACAATTTCCTGAGCATGTTTGCACTAATGTATTTGCAGTTAGGATGGCAAGGATATGGCTAAGCGGTTCTAATGGGTGATGACTGAAATAGGATGAGGAAAACCATGATAAAACTATTTTTCTAACTGCGTCGAGTCATCGTCATTCATCATTATCATTAGTGGTCACCTATAGATCTGCACTGACGATGAATATTTCTGGACGTAATGAACACAGCCAGTATAACAAATTCATGTAGCCGATTATATTTTGCTTAACATATTTCGCCAATATCTGCCAGCTCTTTAAATGTCAGTCCATTCATTACAGAGATAAGATAGTGCAGTACTGTAGTGACTTTAGTATTTGCTTAGGCATTATTCTTATCTTTGGAATGTGATAAAAAAACAATTTCGTCGCCTCGTGTGAACATAAATGAATAATATAGGTTGGTCCTTGAATGAGTCACCCGTTCAAATAATTTATAGCGAGTTTTCCTGAATGACTCAATTTTATTACTTGTCATTGATATCTGTCCCAATCCCAATTTTATTGCCAATTACCAATAACCATTAAATAAAAATACGCTTGGGCTCCACTTTTGCATATAAAATGGAATCTTTGAGTGTGGTGACGGTCCATAACCAAAATGGCTTGCGGGGTGTGCGGACAGCCTGGTCATAACAGGAGGACGTGTTCCTTCGCAAATAGTGGTGGCGGTGGGGGTGGCAGTAGTAATAGTAGTGGCATTTGCGGATGGGGCGGCTCCTCCTCATCATCATATTCATCGTGGGCGTCCCCTCCAAGCCCACCAACACGGACTTACAACTGTGGGCTTTGTGGCCAGTCTGGGCACAATCGGACAACTTGTCCACTTCAATCTGCCCAAAGTAGGAGGAGGTCACCCAGTCCACAGCCAACGAGAACTTACAACTGCGGGCTTTGTGGTCAATCCGGTCACAATATGACGACTTGTCCTCTTCAATCTACCCAAAGCAGAAGGAGGTCACCGAGTCCTCCAAAAGTCAACCATGCTTGTGGAGAATGTGGGAAACCTGGTCATAACGTAAGGACATGTCCAAGACTAAATGGAAGATCCACTTTTACCTCGATTTTGGGTGGGACATCGTCTTCAAGTTCTTCGACGTCAACACGTAATTGTGGAGAATGTGGTAAACCCGGCCATGATAGAAGAACCTGTCCCAAGCTAAATGAACCGAGTAGGTCAATGAGCTCTTCAAGCCCACCAAAGGAAAGAAATGCTTGTGGAGAATGTGGGGAAACCGGTCATAATGTGAGGTCATGCCCAAAATTGAATAGGAATAGGACCCCCACTTTGTCTTTTATCTTGGATGGATTATCTTCATCTGCAACTTCGACTCGAAACTGTGGAGAATGTGGGAAACCTGGCCATGATAGGAGGACGTGTCCCAAACTAAATGAACAAAGTAGTGAGGCAAGGTCAACAAGTTCAGCAAAAGAGAGGAATGCTTGTGGCGAATGTAGCATGACTGGACACAATATCAGGACATGCCCATTCCTGGAGCAATCTGCGACTCCCTCGTCGGCAAAAAATACATGTGGGGAATGTAAGCTGCCAGGACACAATGTCAGAACATGTCCATTTCTGGACAAGTTGGCAACTCCTTCAGAGGGAAGAAACACCTGTGGAGAATGCAAGCTGCCAGGACACAATGTCAGAACATGCCCATTCCTGGAAAAGTCAGTGGCTCCTCCAGAGGGAAGAAACACCTGTGGGGAATGTGGTCTGCTCGGACACAATATAAGAACATATCCATTTCTGGACAAGTTGGCAACTCCTTCAGAGGGAAGAAACACATGTGGGGAATGCAAGCTGCCAGGACACAATGTCAGGACTTGCCCATTTCTTAATCCAGCGGACGAGCAGAAAAATAAAACTTCTAGTTCCACCAGGTCGACGGCTAGTCCCCCTCCATCCAACAATAAATGTGGGTTATGTGGAGGGGAAGGTCACAAAATCCGAGATTGTCCACAAAATCATACTCTCCGGACCCCTCCCAACCCCCCTGGGAGGGAAAGTGGAGGAAACAAAGCTAAGCCCACTGATTTGACCGGTAATCAAACTCGTGCCTTCAGCACAAAAGCTGCCACACCGCCTCCCCCATCGGAGGACATCAAATACATCGTAAATAAAATCCTCGGCATTAATGACGACATTCGAGACCAAGCTTCGAATTTAAAAGATGATTATATAAAGGAACCAGCAGCATCTCCCAAGGCGCCCCTCAAAAATGATGTCATCATTGAAGGTCCAGGATGGCTTAATCCAAATGCACGGGAGAAATTCGAACGGGGTAAGTCAATGAAAATTTAATACCTGATTAATTTTTCAATTTAAACGGCCCTTTTTCATGGAAAACCAAACTAGGCAGGCAATTAGTAAATTATTTTATTGACAATGTCATTAATTGTAGGGCCCGTTGACAACCAAGAAGGATACATTTACATGTACACCTATGCCAACCTCAAGAACATGTCAAATACCACGGGACACCATCTTCCTTACAAAATAGGCTGTTCTAAAAATACCCCTGGACGGCGTGTCAGGGCTCAAGAGCTTAACAACGGTGAGGAATATGTCATAATCAGGAGTTTCCCTACCCCCCACAAGCTCTTCACTGAAGGGATTATTCATCAACATCTTAAGGAAATCGAAGGTTGTCATACACCAATGCCTGAAGGGGATGGGAAGACGGAATGGTTTACGGGGGAAAAGGACAAGTTTCTGGATTTGATCCAGAAGGTAGTTACAGAAGTCAATCATCAGTATCCCGGAGATAACCCTAATTAGTGAGGGCGTATTATTTATTTATTTTGTGTGGAATAGTCTAGCCAATCATATTTAATCATAATGAAAATATCATTTAATTTAAATCAAATAAATCGTATTTATTGATATCAATACTTATCAAGAGAAGTTTGGTCAATTATTATTCCTGACTCCTGAATTAAAAGTAATCCATTGTTGTTATTGGTGGCATAGCGGAAATAAATTAGTTCTGCTGCAAAGAGTTCCACGAATATTGGCATGTGAGGCATTGTTGGCCAAAACAGACAGGCAGTAATGAGATGGGCCATCCATAAACGTGAAATTCGGATCCTTAAATGCATCCAGGGTAATGGGAGATGCAGCCCCTACCCACCGGAACATGGTAATTAATCTGGAAACTTGACCCGACTCCAGATCCCTTAAAGTAATATTAAAGATAAAAAAGGTACCGATTATAAACTATCACATTTGGAGAAAGTCTACGTCAGTGGTTATTTGTTTGTGCCTGTTTACATTTCATGCGATGTCCATTACTATCCAAGGCTTCGCTTAAAAACTTGAGCTGCTCGTCATTATCTGTTGAGGCTAGTTGATATCCATATGTTGCACAATGGGCTAGGGCTCCGACCCAATTCTTTATCGGGGAAATGGAGCAATATATTTATTTTGTTTGTACAAGCATAGTTTATTTTACCATTCCGAAATTATAATAATGATTATTTTGTGAGAATAATTTAATTTCTACTAACTCACCGTTTGAGTCGTATCAGCCAGGAACGTTTTCCCACCCACAGTCCCTAGGGGCTTAAAACTTAATGGAGAAATGGACTCTGTTCGATACAGCCACAAATATAGCAATTAGCGCGATAAATCTCAATTTATATTAATCTAAATTTAAAATTTTTAACTACGTAACCTGCCTTACCCAAATCAACTGATTTTGAAACTATAGTTTCTCGGGAGGATGCTGGCGTCACCAGGGCGATTGGTAATGCCACCAATGGCATATATATATGCCATATACAAATGGACAAATGGAATCAGCAAGGCAAAATGAAAATTACTTGCCATGTTTTATCGTAGCTGTTGCGGAAGTGCTGATGATTTACAAGTAATAATATATGACTTGGTAGAAGAGTTAACTAAAAGTGCTACATTGATATACGAACCAAGTCTAAACACTGCATCCGACATATCAACCTCCGGATATTTATATATGCCAAGTCTTGCTATCTTTCAGTCAGATCGACAAAAAAATATTTACACATGTTCAACGATTTTACATATTTTACCTGCTGATTGTTTTTCTTCTGAATCATAGTCGTTGTGAATTGAAACCTAGTTATTTATCAAGTTTGTCTTGTGCAAATGCTATAATCAACTGGGCTTCTCGTGTATTCTTTCTTGCTTAAAATGTTATCATTATGATATGATACGAAAAGTCAATTATTAAAAGTAGGCAAAATAAACAACTTATTGACAGTTTCACCCGGATTTTGGACATGAATTTGCGATGCCTCTGCATATCGTGCTTATCTATATTGACCATTGTAATGGCGCCGTACATTGCGTGTTTGACCCTATATAACGATAACGTGTTATCATTTATCATTTCGGCATAAAATATGACAGTGTTTTAAATATTTATCTGTAACAATTGAGAAAATGTGAATGAGATTGTAATCTCACTTATCATGAGAGAGATCTTAAGTTGCCCCGATTCGATTTCACAACTATCCCTGGCTTTACAAATTTAATATCAGTTATTTGCGTGTGCATGCGAAGGCTTTTGACGGATCTCAAAATGTGCAATAATGAGCAATAAATACTAAGGCAACTAAAAAAAACTATTAATTTTATCCACTTCTCGAAAAGGTATTTGTAGGACGGTAGCAATTTTAAGAATTTTAAGATTAGATAATTAAATTTTAAATGAAGTAGTCGTTTTCCTGTTCATGCAACAGTGGTGAATATTAATCTGGAGCGTATATTTATTGCTCCTGACAGAGTGGCAACACATTCGATACACAAGTAGTTCCATGTAACCGCCCAGTCTCCTCGCTATCGGTAATAAACGAAAGACAGTAATGGGATGGACCCTCCATAAACGTTAAGTTCGGGTTAGTGATAGCGTCTGCGGCAATTGGGTCGGCCCCAAACCAACGGAACATTGTGATCTGCCTTGAAACTTGTGCAGAGGTCCAAAACCCTTTCAATAGACGAAAAGAAATACTAAAAATAATTTCCCGCTTATCATATTTATGCATTTTCAAAGTCCAATTTTGTATATATTGCGTAAGGCTTACATTTTCTAGCGTGACCAGTAGTATTTAGGGCAGTTCTTAAAAAGTTATACTCGTCGTCATTTACTATTGAGGCTAACTGATATCCGCTATTTGCGCAATGAGTTAGGGCTCCTATCCAGTTCTATCTCGAGAAAATGAAAATATATCTTGGCTTATTTTTTAAAAAAATATTTACCTATCATTTTGTAACGATGAGGAGGAGGGGATGTGCAGAAAGGTGAACTACTTATATGAAATTAGATTGTTACCATCGCTTGGTTAACCTCAGCATAGTACGTCTTTCAAGTTGACTCCACAGTGCCGAGGTTGACGAAGGCCAATGGAGAAATCGAATCTACTCAAAATAGTCCCAAATAAAGTCTAATTGACAATAAACCAATGAACAACAACATCAAACTTGACTTTGACAATTACCCGATTTATTCGCCATTTCTGAAGCCACGGGTTCAACCAGAATCATTGCTGAAGGTACCGCTGACATGGCCAATGTGATGAATGATGCAGCCGCATCATTCATCACATTGGCCATGTCAGCAGCCGCCAGCACCAAACCGAATTCAAATTTTCCTGTCATGTTTTTTTTATTTGTGGCTGTGTCAAAAGCAAATGGTTTAAAAAATAGAATTTAGTTGCGTGACCGATCAAGAACAACGTTAAATTGGAAACCAAGCCACAGGCACTGGCCTTTATATACTCATCCATTTTAATCTTCCTGGTCATTATAAAATAGTTATCTGGGTATCATTATGGTAGGCTTGACCTTAATGTTTAAACTACTCTTGGGAATGTTTAATTCATGATGATTGAAGTAAAGTATTTTGTTCAGGTAATCATGAAGGATGTTAGTCTAGCTAATCCATTTGGCAATAATCAGGAGGCCCAGGGTTTAACTTTGGCCTAGCTTAAATATTTTTTATAATGTTTTCCTCGTCTCTTTATTGAAATTAGTTGATGACATAATATGTCGACTTCATATTGTGACCTTCACCTTGCTATGTTGTACAATGTCACCCGGAATCGGGAAAACCATCTTCAAAATTAATTCTTAACGACTGTGGAAATTTGCTAATCCCTTTTATCTCTGTAGCAAAATTTCCTCGTAGATGGATCAACTCAAGTACAAACAACTGAACATCATCCAATTACTGTACTGTAACGGAACATTTGTAACACATTTGACGATCCCACTTAATCTCACATGGATTAAAACTGAAAATCATAAAAACCAATGTGAAGGCTACATACAAATCCGTGTAAATAAATTGTAACAACTGATCCATGGGATGGACTGATATTTGATATGATATAAATACGTTACAACAGCAAAGTTAACGGGACTCCCGTTAACTTTGCTGTTGTAACGTATTTATGGGTAGGTATACTCCCGTTACGGGAGTATACCTACCCATTTCGATCCACTAATTATCTCAGCACATGTTAATTTATAAATACTTGTACTGACATTATCGGAAATTGTTCTAAATTCCGACATAATGATATTTCGTATGGTAAGATAATCCCGGTTTTATGTAGTCAGCATAATTAATTGTTAAAGATATTCAAACATTTCCCCAAATTTTGAGATTAATATGGGCTCACTAATATTACGCAAGTGGAGGTGATAATTGTAGCAAATATTTTATTCAGAACTAATTAATGCAGGCCATCATCATAAAATACACCAGGTTTAATGACATTTTACATGAATAATAAATTAAACTCGCTGACATAAAGGATATAAAGTTTCGTCCGAGCAAGTTGTTGCATGTACTCTTCCATTCACAGTGCTAGAACTTAGGAATGCGAGGCAGTAGTAGGATGGCCCAGTCATAATAGTGAAGTCAAGATCGGGCAAATCCGTTGAGTTAACTATGTTACTTGCTCCGCCCCAAACGAACATTTCGGGTTGCCGAGAAACTTGTGCAGAGGTCCAAAACCCTTCAAAATGTTCATATTAAGTAAACAACCAATATAGTGAAATCGGGTACGTTACGTTAAATAAGCCATTTAATTTGCAGAAAAATGAGGACCAATTAAATTGCAACTCTGGCAATTTTTAGTCTCAAAGAAACTTACATTTGCCCTTAGTCCAACGAGGTTCAAGCCCAAGGCTAAAAATAATAGCTCGGCGTTGTTTTCCACTGACGATAATTGATATCCATGAATTGCACAATGCCCCGCTGCTCCTACCCAGACAGGAAAATTATTTCATTTTCATTGATCCATTTGAAATATATAATTTGGGATATATGTTGCATGAAACTGGCTGGCTTCCTAAAATATGACATGTTATAAAACATACCATTTGCTGATTCACCTCTGCAAAATATTCTTTGGTTCCCACTGAACCCAGACTTACGAAGCTCATCGGAAATGCGGAGTCTATAAAAATATTACGTTGCCTTTTCGTCCTATATAAATGATACAACTACATACTCGTATATAAATATAATTAATAATTACCCAGATCCCATAATGTAGAATTTTCATTTTCGGCTCCCGAACTCCCAGTAAGGCCCAAAGTTTCTACTTTCGTCAAAGTTACTACGATGAGCAATGCCACAAGATATGAAAACTTGATTATCGTGTTCATAATGGCTAATTTGTAATAATTATTGATTTAGGAATCAGGTTTGGGTGGTATTAACAGTGGATTTATATGTGCAAAGAAGCAGTATGAATACTGCTTCTTTGCAACTGGCTATTTCCGTCCTTTTATACCAGTATTTAATAGCAATTAATAATTTCGTAGATATTCCCCCAGTCCATCATTTAACTTTTATATTCGCGACTGTAGTTTAGGGATTTGTCAATTTAGCAAAATAGCAATTACACAAGTTTCTTCGATTTTATCCAGCATAATCTAGCTCAGAATAATACTCATAAATTATGAGTAATAATCATTTAAATTAAGCCTCAATCCTCTCTGCATATCTGGATCATTATATTATTACAATATCATTATAATATGGCAGCATATGGTATCGATTCATAAGCTGGGAATAAATTTAATGGAAGTGTTCAAGCAGCATTTGGAATACACAGCTAACTATTAGTAAACCTACATGACGATCGCGTCATAATTATGTTTATCAGATGCTCCAGTGGAGGTCAAATTAATTTTAATTTGTGAGTTGCTGGTGGAAAAAAATAACTTTTGTTTTAATATGGAGACATAATAGTGTGTCGCTAAATCCATATTAGCAGTATTTCCAGCTGGAATCAATCAATCAAAGCTATCCCGTCTTATCGAAACCTTCTCATTCGCATTATAAACTATGTAAATGACACAGAATGAAAATTGAATTATACATGGATGAAATTTGAATTTATGTAAGATATCTAATTGTCATGGATTTATTGGTTATTGCCTTGATTGATGAAATGTATGTTGTGTTGAATATGAATAACATGTTTTTTCCCTTCAAATTGCTCATATCTGCTTCTATATAGAAATAACAATTTAAAAAAATTGTTGCTATTATTATAATAATAGCAACAATTTTTTAAAATATCATTTTTTTCTCTCAAATAAATTTAAAATGAACGTCTTCCTAACCAGCAATTAACGCCAATATGGACTTGGCATTTGCGCTGCCTATTACATTCGTTGACATAGGGGAAGCACAGGAGCACTACAAAGCGTCCCATGCATCCTACCATACGTATCATTAGCTGTTAAATACGAAACACAATAATGGGATGCCCCCTCCATAAATGTGAAATCAAGGTTGGTCATTTCCCCGTCAATTGTCTCATTGGTCCCACTCCAGTAGAACATTTCCGGCTCTCGGGAGACTTGTGCAGAGGTCCAGAACCCTTAAAACATATTATTCATAAATTATATATAAAATAATTATAATTAAATTTGGAAAGTACTCTAACTAACAACTAAACTAGTGTTCAATCAATCAACAAATTCGCATTATATTGGACAGAAAATGGAATTTCATTCAATCACTAATTATGGATCAACTCACATTTCCTGGCTTGTCCATGGGCGGTAAGTTGTTGGTTCAAAAATGTAAGATCGGCCTTATTTTCAATTGAAGCTAACATGTATGTATTGCTTGCGCAATGTGCTACTGCTCCTACCCAGTTCTGTTAAATGAAATCAATGAGAGTAACATTTATTCGTTTACATAGTCAAGATTAAATTATTATTATTTTAAAACTGGGAATTGTCATATCACAATACGGAATTTTATTATATCTTACCATTACGTCGTAAATTTCAGCGAAATACGATTTCCCACTCGGGGCTTCCCCAAGGTCAACAAAACTCAGGGGAACAATGGGGTCTGAGGTAACAATACAGAAAAATAGTTCCACCAGCCTGTGAGAATATTTGCATATACATACTTAAAATGTTAGTAAGCCATGTCAAAATTAAAACAATGTTGATTGATCCTGACAGATACTGAACGTCGGAACTTTATGCCACTAAAACAGGGCAAATATGCATACCGATATGCCGCTAAAATCGGCAAAATATGCCATCAAACATGCCGTTAAAAATGTCGACATATGCATATAGATGTGCGAATTAAATACAAAATTTGCTATTTATGATATGCCCCTAACTAATTAAAATTAGCATTCAAGTAAAACCGCGATTTATGTGCAATATTGCAACACAAATTGCTCGTTTCGCTTCCAAATATTGCTCAAAAAAAATATTCAGCCAGTTACTATGAACCAGGATCTTAGAACAGTCAATATTTTGAGCACGAAACTTGAGTTAACTATGTCACTTGTGCCGCCCCAAACAAACATTTCGGGTTGTCGAGAAACTTGTGTGGAGGTCCAAAACCCTTCAAAATGTTCACATTAAGTATACAACCCATATAGAGAAATCGGGTATGTTAAATAAACCATATCATTTGCAGAAAAATAAGAACCAATTAAATTGCAACTGTGGCAGTATTTAGCCCCACGGAAACTTGCATTTGCCCTTTAGTCCAACGAGGTTCAAGCTCAATGCTAAAAATAATAGCTCGACGTTGTTCTCCACTGACGCTAATTGATATCCATGAATTGCACAATGCCCCGCTGCTCCTACCCAGTTCTTTAAGACGGAACATTGTTTCATTTTCATTGATCAATTAAAAATATTTAATTTGGGATGTACGTAGAAAGGAAACTGGCTGTATTCCTAAAATATGGCATGTTATAAAACATACCATTTGCTGATCAACCTCAAAATATTCCTTGGTTCCCACAGATCCCAGACTTACGAAACTCAACGGATATGAGGACTCTATCAAAATATTACGTTGCCATTTCGTCCTATACAAATGATCCAACTACGTACTCCTATATAAATATAATTAATAATTACCCAGATCCCTTAATTCAGAAGTGTCATTTTCCGCTCTCGAACTCCTCGTAAGGTCCAAAGTTTCTACTTTCTTCAAAGTTACTACGATGAGCAATGCCCCAAGATATGAAAACTTGATTATCGTGTTCATAATGGCTAATTTTGTAATAATTGTTGATATATGAATCAGGCTGGGGTGGTATTAACAGTGGCTTCAGTATAAATACTGCTGCTTTGCAACTGGCTATTTCCGTCCTTATATATCAGTACTTAATAGCAATTAATAATTTCATAGTTATTCCTCCAGTCCCAGTCTATCATTTAACTTTTATATTCGCGATCGCGACTATGATTTATGGACTTGTCTATTTTCACAATCTAGCAAAATAATAATTTCCACTTTAGCCGGCTTATGAACTTTAAGTTATTTAAGGTGTGACATAATCCGTTTTGATTTGGTTATAATTTAAAAAAGCACAATTATATGATAATTGGGCCACTGAGGCAAATGTATATTGATTAGAATTGTAATGAACTGAATGATCATCCTGATGGCAATCACGCAAGTTTCCTCGATCTTACCCAGCAAAATCTAGTTCAGAATAATACTCATAGTCATTTAAATTAAGCCTCAATTCTCTCTGCATATCTGGAGCGTTATGTTGTTACAATATCATTATAATATGGCAGCATATGGTATCGATTCATAACCTGGGAATAAATTTGATGGAAGTGTTCAAGCAGCATTTGGATTGCATAGCTAACTGGTAGTTAACCTACATGGTGATCGCGTAATTATTGGGTTTACCGGAGGCTCCTGTTGAGGTCAAATTAATTTTAATTTGTCAGTTGCTGGTGGAAAAAAAATAACATTGGCTTTATATGGAGAGACACAATATAAAATACAATGTATCGCTAAATCCATACGTCAGTCGTATGTGCAATTTAATTAAGATGATACATTGATATTGATAACGATAACGCTGCCAAACTATGTAAGTGACAGAATTAAACTTGAATTGCACATGGCTGAAATGAGAATTTATTTAAGCTTTCTAATTGTCACGGATTTATTGTGTTATGGCTTTGGTTGATAAAACTTATGTTGTGCTGAATATGAATAACATGTTTTTTTCTTTCAAATTGCTCATTTCTATAATAATAGCAAGAATTCTTTAAAATAACATTTTTTCTTTCAAAGAAGTTTAAAATGAATGTCTTCCTGGCCTATATTTGGTGCCAATATAGAATGTACTTGGCATTTGCATTGCCAATTACCTTCGTTGACATAGGGGAAGCACCTCAGCACTGCACAGTGTCCCATGCAGCCTACCATTTGTATTGCCAGTGGTTATATACGAAACGCAATAGTAGGACACGCCCTCCATAAAGGTGAACTCAAGGTTGGCCATTTCCCCATCAATTGTCTCATTGGTCCCACTCCAGTTGAACATTTCTGGCGCTCGGGAGACTTGTGCAGAGGTCCAAAACCCTGAAAGCAAATATAATTGACATGCCTAATTATAAATTCATGCAAGTAAAAACGGAGACAGACATTTTCTTTCATGAAATCAAGAATTAACCATGGATGGGCTTACATTTCCTGGAGTGTCCACGGGATGTCAGGTTTCTGTTAAGGTAGTCCAAATCGTCCTCATCTTCAATTGAAGCTAGCATATAGTTATTGATTATGCAATGTGCTACTGCTTCTACCCAGTTCTACCAAATGAAATCAGTGATTCCTATTAATTCATCTTCACAATTTAAGATTAAGTCATCATTATTTTAAGACTAGAAATTGCCAAATAACAATAATAAACTTTAACCAATCTTACTTACCATTGCTTGGTTAATTTCAGCGAAATACTCTTTCCCGCTTGGGGCTCGCCCAAGGTCCACAAAACTCAGGGGAACGATGGAGTCTGAGGAGAAAACAATACAGGAAATAGTGAACAGCCAGAAAAATAGTTGCATAAATTAAAATGTTGCTATAATTATATAATCTAAATGACCTTCATTTCCCTCGTCAAAAATTACGTCGTACTGTTCATTACTGTCAAAAGGAGCCATCGCCAAAACCAACGTGAGGGTTAAGGCTACCGTAGCCAAAACTAATTGGAATTTGCTTGACATGATTTATGACTTACGTGGATAATATTTTTTACAGTGCAATTTAAACTGGGATTGGCGTGCAGGCTCTCCATTCAAATACTGACCCAGGAACTATTTTGCTACCTGGTCATTTTTTAATTGGCACACAACATTGATTTGTATAAGGTTATTTAATTATCTGGAAATGCAACGGGTATGATATAATTGAATTGGCTTTATCATTTATGATATGACAACACTGAAGGTTATCTGGTAGCAAGATATCCCGATATGGTCCATTCACCATCACAGTCAAACAGTGGCGAGAACTTGTTAAATGTCACCCGGTTTCCGAGTAAACATCTTTTATTGGGCAAATCCAAATTCAATTTTACCTTGAATTGTGGTCCGGCATGTTTTGAAATACATATAAACTGACTGTGTTGTTGTCACGAATTATACGAAAATGTTTAAGTAAACCATGTCAAAATTAAAACAATATTGATTGACCCTGGCTGGTATTGAGTGATGATTGATGGGATGGCTGTAGTTGATTATTACTGATATATTGGACATATGAATTAGCATGCCAATTTATAACGATAAATATTTTGTACTTCGGATGGAACAGAATTTATTATTGCAAATTAATAATTGACTTTTTACGATATGTGAGCTGTACATTCCGATATTTCATATCATGTTAAAGGGCTACTGAAAGATAAACTATAAAAATGTTGTAAATTTATCATTCAGGATGTCACATAGATTAGCGAGTGCTGACAAAGTGTCATATTGTATAACCAACCAGCGATATTAACCAACAACCAAGAAAGACTTACAATAAGGCAGACTGATGGAAATTTCCCGATAAACATATGAGCGCTTAATCTTCGATGGAAACGAGTTCGGAAAGGGCATTCTTTTATTTTCCCGTCATTTTTTGTATTTGTTTTGATTTTGTTACACTCACAAGCTTAGTGATGGATGACGAAGTGATTAACATACACTAGAATATCCTAGTCACAAATGCATGTGGTCATTGATTGATGATTGATGACTATCATCAGTTTATGTTAGTAAATGTTATGCTTGCTGATTTCATGCTACTCCGTGGTTGGTAGGCCCTGGTTCTTTCATAAAATGTAAATAGCATAAGTTTCGATTTTTAGCCTTAAAATTAGCAATAGTAAAATTGTAGACACATTTTAGTTTAGCCGGTGAAAATTTATTGCAACGCAGTATGAGAAATTTCAGAATTTGAATAAAATATCGGTTGCAATACCATTCAATTTTAGAATGCATAGTTTATAAAGAGCATAAAATAACCAGTTAGGACTCAGACTCACGGTATGCGGAACGGCGTGTAAAATAACAATGTAGGTAGCTAGTTGTAAGCCTATGCGTATATTAAAATGCATGCACATAGACAAAATATTATGTCTATATAGGTACTGGGTATATATATAAACTCCGATGTCAGTAATTTATTTTCACTTAATCTTCTTACCATGTTTACAGCCACCTAGACATTCATAAAACAAATTCCCAGACTGGGATTAACGCATTCACAATGGCTAAATCTTATCTACCTAGAATATCATAAGCAACTGTGGAGCTGTGGATTTATATTGTAAAAAGGTGCAAGTAGTAAAATTGAGGATCATTTTTAAAGGTAGTCTGGTCATGAATATATTCGACCAAGGCCGGCAGTAATCTGCCTCTTGTGTGATCGTGATCCTCATATAATCCAGGCCAAACCAACTGCTAACTACCTATATAAAAACTATATGTATAAAATGGTGCTGCTATTCATTATGTTATTCCCATAGAATATGTTGTAGGGTGAGCAAGGATGAATGATACTTATATTGCATGTTACCCTCAGGACGAAAATTATGAGTGCTAGTCCCATTCTTACTCCAATTCCAGTGATGGATAGATACACACGATCTTGTTAATTAATACCAACAATATGTGTATGATAATGATAAAATATTGAACCATGAACGTTGTGCGTTGCGTCGGATGAATTCACATTAAAGAAAATTGGTTTAGTTGAATCGTGCAATTAGGAAATTGTGGAATAAAAAATTCGAAACGAAATTGAAATTCTCTACATTGACATCTACATCCTCAAATCCAAGTGCAGCCGATGAATCCAAAATCAATTATAACTCTCTTAACCCTGAGGGTGTCTACAACACAAAAGCAATTAAGATACAATGGCAATCAAACATTTTTGTGACCAATGCCCGAAATGGTTTAAAACGAATTACGGACTACAGCAACACCGTCCTGCTCATAGTTCGAACAAACCATACTTTTGTCAACCATGTGGCATTGGATTCGCCAGAAAAACATCTCTTCGCACCCACTTGAAATATTTACATTCTGGAGAAAAGCGGAAGGTTCTATATGAGTGCATATTTTGCCAGCGGGAATTCTACGATAGGAATTGGTTTGAATACCATTTGAGGTCCCATATACTTGAACGTCCCTATTTCTGTAATATCTGTTTGAAGGAATTTGCAGCACGAAGTTGTTTAAAATATCATGTAGTGAGGATTCATGATCCAAATTCAATTCGGAAAGTTAACTGTGAGTTATGTACCAAGAAATTTTTCAAGAAATCCGAGCTAACCGTACACATCAGACACCATACGCTGGAGAAGCCCTTCGAATGTGTGAGCTGTCGAAAGCGATTTACTGCCTCCTCTTCACTGCGGTACCATGAGAGAAGTCACACCGTGGGATAAAATCCCATGTGTCATCTAGTGCGAAAAACAGTTTAATTCCAAAGCAAAAGCGAAATAAGTAAGATGTGGGTCTTGCATGAACTCATATTCATCCCCAGCCTCTGGAGATATTCACGACCTCCACACATGCAGAAATAGTCAACGTGAACTGGAGGGAAATGTCTTCCTGAATCACAAAATAATTTGAGAAGGCGTGCTTGTGAATAATAGTGATCAGACCATCTTGATAAATACATTGTAAAAGTAGCGTAGCGCCAAGTGAAGCGTTTTAAGACCAGCTTGTATTTCGCCGTGGGAGCATAGTCAGAGGTGTGGACTGTGGATAATTTCCGAGTGGCTGAGTGGCAACAAACAATTTATTTCGAAAGCCAAGCTCAAGGTTCTCAAAAGTTGATTTACGGGTTTGTACAGACGCCGATTAAATTCCATTAATTATCAATTAAAAATAGCGTATATAAATATAAAATACTGTCAGGAAGCACATACTGCATAATATTATTGTTTTTTTCGACAAAGAAAAGTGTACCAAGTTAATCATTTAATTACAGGTTTTAAGTGTAATTTTATGTAATTATAGGGATTTAAAAATAATGATCGGGAATATGTACATTATGTTCAGCTCAAACAAGTAATATAATTTGTTAAGGTAAGGGTCAATTTTGTTATGGTTGGCTCTGACCAATTTAGTTAGGTAAATTTATATATTATGGTGATATATGCATGCTCATTTTACTGATGCATAATTAAAATTAAATCAAAACCATTAAATTCTAACCTTGGCACTTGCACTTTTATTCCGCTATTTATTTTTAGCATTTGTAGAAAACCCAAAGTCAATATATATGACATTTCGTTAAACGCCTAACGTTGTTCATATGATAAAAACTTCATCATTCATAGTCAAGTAATGCTGGGTAAACAAAATATATATTGACCGCCCTCATGAAAAACATCGAAAATAATTTATATACGAACAGAAGCATGTTACGCTATACGGGTCGGATCGAACTGTCCATTGTCCTAACTAATAATGCATTGAGCAATTATAGCAATTTGATGTTACTTTCATAGCCTAGACTGAATTATTGTAATGCATGACTACTAAACTATTCATATGTACTCCATATATTTTGAATGACGGCCCTGGCTCATCTGTTAATCCAGTAAAGTGTCTATTAGTGAACATGCTTACTAACAAAATGCTCTCTGTATAAATGTCTTGTATGGTACTTAACTTAACTAGACATTATTGATTAGCATGGGAACGCATTTATACCTATTCATAAAAAAACAATTATAATCTAAAAATCGTTATAAAATATCAATAAATTTTATTACACAATGGCACATTATTCTCTTGCTGGATATCTGCCGGGGAATTATTTTGCCTCTGTGAAATGTTCATCAGTCCATCACTTATCTCGTGTCGCATCTTTATCCCAATCTCAAATATTCAAGCATGATTTTCTACTTGGAGATTTCTTTAAGTAAATGTGCAGTAGTATCTAAAAAAAAAGGTTCACCCAATGAATCAAGGAGTGTAAGGAGTCCAATGTCCAAAGCACATTTCTCGATAAAAAATCTCAAGTTGAATGGAAATATTGCTTGTGCCTTGGCATGATGATGACTAATATTATATTTCCTTATCCTCTTATCCTTCTGCATCCCTATCCACACCATTCGGGGAAATATCATCCAGTAACCTAAAACAACTGCTCAACTCACACGAACATGGGTAATTTTTTCATTCTGCATCCAATTTCCTAGTTGTCAGTAAGCCAACAACTCATATACAAGAGAAAATATTGTTAGTTGGGGTTAATAGGGGGTTGTAGGGGTAAGTTAATAACAAATAACAAGAAATGAAGTCTGTAATTCTTACAATTAGTCACAATTCTTAAAGCCCCTTACAACATAGCATAAAGATGATGACTCAGTCAATATTCCCTGACAATTTATAACCAGCCCTTCTCTGAAGTATTGAATGGCAATGGGTAGCTGGTAGCTTACACATTTCCCTTCTCTAAGCCAGGCCGACATGACCAAGCTCATTCATCTAAAACTTAACAAAATGCCATGCAGTTTCACTCAACTGCTCACTTTGTCGATTGTTCTTGATAGATAATTCTGAAAAAGGTGGATTACATTTCGTAACCATCTCTATCCATCCAACCCCTCATATTTGAATATAGAAATGCCAGTCCTCGTCATTATCGTAGTGATCCTCAACCAAGACACATCAACTCTTATTCCCTGCTAGAGTTATTATTTCCCTCATTCTTTTTTCAAAGTTATTTTGTGGTTAGTAAAAAAATACGGAATTTAAGTCGTCACAGTGTAATAAATTAAAAATCCGGGATCCATTAACAAGCATCCAATGGAAGGAATGGAAATGGCCGAGGGGGGAACTAACTCTCCGAGTCCGACACTTCCTCCATGGTATGAATACCGTCTAACTAATCTTAAATAGAGTTGAAATCGAAGGGTTAAATGGCAAAATTGATTTACCTAATTGAGGTCACTCTAATTTGTCTAACCTTGCTGTTAAATTTGTTTTAAGGAGGAGGGCTCTTGTCTGGATCCTAGGACGTTGGCCTTATTGGATCACTACACTTTCATTTGCCATTCTGGCGGCCATACTCCTTACAGGCTTTTTAATACATGGTGGGGGCTACGATCCTGACCATCATGACGGTGCTAATTCTGTTGTTGCTGATCGTGACCACCGGGAAGAATTTCAAGGTGATGTCACCAATCTCATCTTTCAAGATCCTAAACAACGTAAGTTCCACAAATCTATAATCAAAATGATTATTTGTAGAAAAAAAGCATATAATTCGGACGTGATAAATATTGCCACGGATGTATTCATTCCCAGCCAAAGAAAAGGAACATCCAGTTTGCAATTCCAAGGCATGCATGGAAACGGCCGCTACCTTCCGCACAAGCATGGACACTTACTACAACCCTTGCCATGATTTCTACAAATATGCTTGTGGAAATTGGAGGAATAGTTTGACGAGGCAGGTGGACTTGCATGAGTATATTGACTATGTCAGGCTTCGACATGAAGACAAAATGGGTCAACTCCGGGGTAAGCCTGTACCAAATTAAATGACTATTGATGCCCGGACAGACATTATTCATTCATGAACGAAAATCCACATTTCATTTCAGAGCTGTTGGAGAATATCAAACCGGATGAGCCGGAGGCACTGCAGCAACTCAAATTGTTTTACAGGTCTTGCGTTGATTTGAGTTCAGGTAGGGTTTCTTCCCAATCCCATTATTTATGAGTATTCCAAACTAGCAATGAAATTCGAAGACATTTTTAAAGAGATTGGGATTGCATCTGAAATTTAGGATCCAACGGGAAGGCGGACAAGGAAAGGATTGGCGAGTTACTCAGGAGCTTATTTATTCCCGGGAACTCACTTGGGAAGACAATGGCCCTTGTCAATCGTGAACTGGGAATAAATTTGGGCTTCGTCGTTGATGGCCAACCTAT
>JAQIXQ010000459.1:0-29040 GCA_034700485.1 Pseudosinella alba
GGGGTCTCCATCTTGCCCTTGCTCTGCACCTGATTTTGATTTTGATTCCCTTGATCCGACCCAGTCACATATGACTGCGTCATCGAGTCCTCCAGCCTCCCCCTCTTATGAACCCCGAACAACCGCTCCTTAATTTCCTGCTTATAGCCCGGCACAGCCAGCCCATATATGAACGGATTCACCGTACTGCAGCAATATCTGATCCATCCCGTGAGGAACATCAGATCCACTGAGAAATATGGCGAGTCAAAAGCCTTGATCGTGAAGGTCAGAAAAACGGGGGCGTAGAACATGAGCAGGGTCCCCGTCACGATGGCGATGCTCTTGGCAAGTCTAGTCTGCTTGGACTTGGCTCCAGCCACCTCATCCGATTTCTGTTTGGAGACCGAGGCCCGATGAATGAAGGGGGCCACGGCATTCCGATAGACGATGAAGTAGATGATGATCGTACCGGAGACCGGGATCCAGTAGGCGAAGGAGACGATGAAAAAGAGGAAGTACTTCTCCAGATTGATCCAGCAGATTATAGGAACCCCACTCATGGGCTTCGGCCAAACAGTCAGGGGACCTGAGGTCAGGCTGGCTGCAGCCACCCAAATAAAGATTATCAGGAGGATGGTCTTCTTCTTGGTGATGATGTGCTTATATTGGAGGGGCCGACTCACCCCGATATACCGATCCACCCCCACCCCAATCATGGACCACATGGAGGCCCCACACAGGAGAAAGTGGAAGTAGTCAAAGGACTGGCAGGCCAAAATTCCAAAAATCCACTTCCCATCTAGGATGGTTGTTGCTGCCAGTCCTGGCATGATTACAAGCCCCACGAGGAGGTCCGCTACTGCCAAATTAGCCAACAATAAGTTTGTCGGATTCCTCAGTCGCCGCTTTCCCACCGCGAAGATGTAGAGGACGAATGCATTGGCAGTGATAGTCACCAAGGTTATCGCTCCGAGGATGATGATCAGGGCAACTTGCTTGTTGGTCCATTCCTCAGGGAATATTGTTGAGTAATCTGGATTAGATGAATTTGTTAAAGAGACGCTGGGACTAGGGCCCTCTGACTCCGACGAAGTTACAGTTTCCATGATTTATCAAGTTCACTCAAGCAATAATAAAACGTTGATCTCTCCCCGACGCCGTCAACACAAATATCAAGGGGCGGTGAGGCTGTCTGGGCGGTGGTCATGCATGGATTTAGGAATGGGGAGGAACAAGGAAAATAATTTCCCGGTTCTCAGAAAATTTATTCAAATTCAATGATAAGTGCCCACATGAGGAGGAAAACTGATAGGCGAAAACTTGAATAATGCTTTAAAAAAACATTAGGATTCTAGTATCGCAAAAAATGCAACTTTATCAACTTTAAATAGATTATGGCTTGATTGTGGAAAGGATGTGCGGCTGAGGTTTTTCTTAAGAAGTGAAAAAATATTCATGGCTGTGGTCTGGAATTCCACGCGCCAATCTACATATTTCCTTTAAACTATTAATCCGGTAATAAATGAGTGCAGACTTCCTCCCAATTTAGTTAGGCAGTTTCGGCAAATGTCATTCCATTTCTAATCCGAACTCTACTTTGCCCAGTTGACCTTAATTTGCAATATGAATAACTCCTCCGAAAATGTCACCGTCTTCCAAGAGATATTCAAAACAGCCAACGAATGGACCCTCCTCCAACTCCTCCTTGCCATCTTCCTGGGCCTGGTGACCCTCACTACTATAGTTGGGAATGGGGTGGTCCTCTACGTCTTCGCCAAGTCCAAAAAGGCCCTCCGCTCCCCATGCCATATCCTACTGGCCAATCTGGCTATGGCTGATTTCATGGTGGGGACTTCGGTCATGCCAATACTTCTCTCAGTGACCATGTTGAACTTCAAGTGGTACTGGGGAGATCTGATGTGCCAGTTGGTGGACTATGGCCACTTCCTGCTCTGCGCCACCTCCATGCTCTCCATGGTGGCGGTGTGCCTGGAGCGATATGTCGGGGTCAGGTATCCCATGCACCACAAGAGGATTCTAACCAAGAGGAGGATGATCTATATTAGTGGAGGGATATGGCTGGTGGCGCTGATCCTCTCTGCGGGGCCTCTGAGTGTGTGGCCGGTGAAGGGGCAGAGGACTCCATTCACCTGTGGATGGAATCTGAGACATGACTTCCTCTTCTTTGTGAGCCTCAGTCTATATTGGCTTCCGATCGGGATCATTGTCTATGTCTATTGGCTAATTTACAAGTAAGCATAAATATAATTATCGCTTTCGCTAATTGCCCCATCCTCAATTAGTCAGCAATTTAATTTTCTCTTCGTAGGACTTCCACCATCCCCTCCGCAGACCTTATGAAATGGGCTAAGAAATCCCTTGGCTCTGTTGTCTCCACCGTCTCCGTCTCCTCCCGACGGCGATCCTCCAAATCCGACGAGGAAAAATTCGAGCGAGCCCGGCTAAAGCAGAAGCTGGTCCTCCGGAAGATGACCAAACTCATCCTCGGAATGCTCATCTTTTACGGGCCGGTCTTTTTCATGTTCCTCCTGAAGGGTCTGCAGGTCCCTTGGTTCTCCATGGACCTTCTCCTGGCCTTTGCTTGGCTGCGGTATATAAGCAGTTGTACAAATACATTCCTGTATATTCATGTCGTCCCATATTATAAACAGCAACTGCTGAGATTGCTCTGCAACATGAGCTCATCATCAAAGGAGAATAGAAGTGAAGCCACGACCACTGTCCGGAGCTCGGAGAATGACCCATCCTCCAGCTCGTTTTACAGCTCCAGTGCGGAGAGGGGGACGGGGAGGACGGTGGTAATAAATTCATCCCCTTCAGTGACAACATTATCATCATCCCCCAAGTTGAAGCCGGGGCTGGGGACATATGGAGAAAAAACATCTATGTCGACGCCTACACCCTCAGTCAATTTTGGCGACCGCAGTCACAGAAACACCATTCAAGACATGGAGGACATTCTGACAAAAATCGATATGGATATGAAACTAATTTAATAGATGGGTGCTTGGATGAATGTAAAAAATGGTTATATGAGTTGTGATAAAATTAGTTAAAAATGTATTATTTCAGCATTTCCTTATAATAAATTCTATGGAATTTTAATATGCGCATAAGTTGCGATTGCGACTGCGGCTTTTATTCAGTTGAGGAAACAAATTCATAAATATACTGAAGACATACGATATTTTAATTATTTGACTTGGTAATGTGACCACAACCTACGTTTGGGAAGTCCGACGACTTTTTTCCCTCTTGACTTGTTCATGTTTGACGCACTCATAATTTTTTAAACTCATTTTCAAGGTCAAACCAGAATATAGATGTTTTCATTTAAAACAATATCAAGTTGCCCCACCACCACCACCCTCGACACAAAATATATTTCGGATAAATATTTAAAATGAAAAAATATTCACTTTGATCACTCCACAAATTACCCCTTTCCAGGTTTCAATGAATTATAATTCAGACGACTCAACACTCGACTCCTGCCCCCTCTTATGCCTCCCCATCAACTTTTCCCTAATCTCCTTCCTGTAACTAGGTACAGCCAGCCCATACATAAAAGGATTGACCGTGCTGCAGCAATACCTAATCCACCTGGTAATGAACAGCAGTTCATCATCAAACTTAATCAAATCAAATGCCATCACTGTTTTCGACATGAACAGCGGCGCATAAAAGATGAAGATCGCTCCCGTCACCACTGAAATGTTCTTGGCCAACCTGGTCTGATTCAACTTGGCCACACGAGACTCCTCCGACTTTTGCATTGAGGGGGAGCTCCGGGCGACCCCAAAATATTTGGTGAAGGGACTGCTGGTGGCCCTCTGATAAATGATGAGGTAAATGATCATAGTCCCGCTGATTGGGATCCAGTAGACGAAGACGATGATAAAGATCAGGAAGTACTTTTGCGTGTTTACCCAGCAGTCATTGGGATCCCCACTCATAACCTTGGGCCAATTGGCCAGGGGGACAGCGATCAGACAGGTAGCCGTCAGCCAGATGTACATGATAAGGAAGATGGTCTTGTTTCGGGTGATGATCTGTTTATATTGGAGAGGTTGGCTGACCCCGATGTACCGATCCACCCCCACTCCAATCATGGACCACATGGAGGCTCCACAAAGGAGGAAGTGGATGTAGTCCCAAGCGTGGCAGAAGATATCCCCAAATATCCACCGACCATCCAGGATTGTCTCCGTTGCCAAACATGGCATGATTATAACTCCAACGAGGAGGTCCGCTACAGCTAGGTTGGCTAAGAGGAGGTTGGTTGGGGTGCGAAAGCGGGGTCGACCGGAAATGAAGATGTAGAGGACGAAGGAGTTGGCGATGATGGTGACGAGGGTGATCACACCGAAGATGATGATTAGGCCTATTTGACGGGTTGTCCATTCTTCGGAAGAGGGGGAATGGCGTATGGAAGGGATAGAGATGGGTGGATTAAATGTTTCCGCAGGGGAGGAGAAGTCTTCTTCACAAATGTTGAAATTTGTGACGTCCATTATGGCAACCCAGCCGAATCGCTTTTTTCTGTTCTGTTGTGAATAAACACAAGTCCTGCAGCCTTCTAGAAGTACTGAAAAATGTCACTGGCTACTCGATAATCCATCGAGGGTCAGAATACAGAATTTACTGAACGTGCAGAAAAATCTCTCTGACGCATGAACATAAACCCCAATCCAGACTGCGAACACAACACGTAGTCAACTGTGTGGACTATGCGTGCTCAATTAAGAAGTATACGAGTGAAATGACGCGTGAATGAGTAATGGAAATAAAGCAAAAAGCTCGACCTCATTAGCACAATCATGGCATAATACAATTAAGAATTTGACGATATGTGACGGACAAGGAAGACAGCAACAAAATGAGGGCAATATTCCTATGAAAGCCTGGAATTTAACCAGAATATTTTTTTACGTTATAATTGACGTCATTTTATGTTACTATTACTGCAGTATTACATTGGACAATTATTACAATTTGTTGACGTGAGCATGGGGTTACTTGACTTGAATTTTATAACATGTCTAGGCTCATTTTAAAATTATCTTTGTCACTTTGTGGAATGGTAAGTTTAGAATAAGGATTTAACTGAACACCACTAAACTCACATAAATATAACGCACTTGGTCCAGTTGCAAAAGCAGTTGACATTTGAGCACTTTCCGCTTCATAATCCTAACTTTTATCGAGTATACTAGGTAATTTTGTTTTTACTTTCCATGACGATTATCTTAAATGGACACAACAAGTCGAGATGTTAACATGTTTCAGGCAATACCTATACATTTATTACCATAATTGCATATGTAACTGGGTATTGAATATGTAACCTAAGTAAATGTTCATAAGACATAGCCATAAATGGTTGGAATAAAATGCAGTTGTGGTTAAATATCAACTGGCCTCAATTCTAAGTGGAAACATTACTTGCAGCTATAACATTCTAATATTAAGGAATGAATCCCAACAACTATGCATAAATTAGTTACAAATATTCAAACCATTGAATTTATCAGTACATTTGATAAAAAAACAATTCTACAAGAAGACTAGTAATTAGTCATATCGGCTTACCTAATTACAGTTTTGTCATAACTCGTACATATTACTGGGACGTTATGCGACTTAAGTTGGTTTATGACAACATACAAGAAACTCTTCCTAATCTAACAAAATCATTAATTAACAGAGAAACTGCATATTTTCAATCCCTTCTCCAAATTCAACATTATTAGTACACTATAAACTGCTTTACATTTCTTTGATTCCACAATTATATTATATATTACTAATAATACATCAAGCAAACTACTTCGTTGATCGTACCTTGACCAACTACAAGTGATGTGTTATATTGAATATTGCAAGTGATTATTTGAATGATATCAAATACTCCTTGAGCAATCAGTACCAGTAATCAATCATTCTTTTTTCCCGATATATACGTAATTTTGTCAGACAGTCCCCAACACTATATTACCCAGATTGGAAAATTTCTCCATTGTTTTTCGAAAATCTTCAGCTATATGGTAATTCACTGCAGTACTGCAACACACATTTCTTGACTTGAAAATTTTGTATCTCTCACCATAATACCACGAGTACCGCCACGGCTCCCTCCAAGGAGGGATATCCGTGTGCTTATGTCAAAATAGTCAATGAATCAGTCTATTTTATACTATCATTGTTTTCCCATGTTGGCTTGTAAATTGTGAAACCTTCTGCCAATATTTAATAACCGAAAACAGACATTTATGACTAAAAGTCGACGAAATATGATTGTTGAATATTAATGAAGAAGACATTACATGAATGAGTAATTATTTATCTTCAAACTTATGTAAATTGTAAATTTAAGTTACTTTTCAGCATTGTATTTACTCAAGCTCACTATTTGTTCTTTCTTGACGTAATCTGTCAAGCATATATATGTAAGTATTTCTCCTCCCACAATGAATACTTCCGGACACGCTATTTGCCTATCAAACATCGTTTCAGTAAAGCGATATTTGATGCGGTAATAAATTTCCTAGCATTTTTAACAATTGTATTAATTTTCTTTTTATGGTCTTTTAGAATCTGCTTACTAATGCCACGCTTGGAAATTTTGTGGAAAGTATATTGTGGCGGAGGTATGATTTTGCTGATTTTGGAGATATGATGTGACAAAAAAAACATTCCTTTCATGAGGTTTAATACAAGCTGAACGCAAGTGGCTAATATTGAAGACTAATTATTAGCGTGTTAGAAATATGTAGTTAAATGTTGCAATGCACATGGTATATGACGCCTTGTAATAGTTCATCGGTGACAACTAACTACCTAACCTGAACTCAATTTCCCCGAATGCTACTAACCAAAATACAGTAAAACGAAACATTAACTACATATTTAGTAACTATTGACACACGTATTCAACAAGGTACAATGAAAAACAAAAGCATGATTGACACGATTAGCATTTTCTAAATATAAGTATCCCATCAAATCATAAAGGGGCACATGCATACCTACACAACTAACACTATAAATATCTAGACATTCACTATCAAGATTTATAATTGCTCAATTCCAGTGCCAAAAAACATGATTTAATTGTTTTTGTAGTTTATAGTGTTACGGGTCTAGGGTGATTCAACATTCAGTAAAAAATTGTATGCTTAAAATATACCGTTTTGAACCGAGATAAATTCATGCTTGGCCACTCCAATATCATTTCTCGCAATTTATTGATATCATGATCAGTAGGGGCCGAGGAAATATGTATTTATGGACCCTGAAATATGTACATATGTATGTGCTTAAAAATGGTCAAATATGTGCTTAAAAAGCCAAAATATGTACTTAAAATCCTAAAATATGGAGGTAAAATTGAGAAAAAGTCGATGAAACTAAACATTTTTCCCCTGTGTATACAGAATGAAACTTAATGTAGCAATGATTTCGAACCCAAGGGGGACATATATGGCAAAGGAAAGGCCTTACAACCAAATCTGGGCAATTTAAAAAAAAATCCTAGCATTTTCGAAAATAATGTACCAAAATTTAAGGATTTTATGTAAAAACATACGAATATGTGCGATAATGGGCAAAATATGTACGCACATATGTAATATGTGCTTAAACCCCGAAATATGTAAAATATGTATTTATAAATTGGTCTCAACAGGCTACTTTCGATGTGGTTCGTGCACATCCGAAAGCTGAGTTTTGTACGACGAAGCCCTACAGATATGTAAATACATAGAATCTCGGCCCCTAATGATCAGACATATGATGACATATCGTCACTGATCTTGCATAATGCTACATCTACGAAGTGGTCATCTACAAAAGTGGTCGCTTACAAATTGTTCCATCTAGCATTGCAAATACTTGCCGTAGATTGCTCAATTTGTAACAAACCACTTTTGTAGATGTTGCATTTTGCGTTTTTATAATTTTTTAAAGAGATTTGACAGCTATCAAACTATCAATAAAACATTCCTGACGTGGTCCGATAAATCGTTAACAACAGACTTTGGCTTTTATAGTATGTATTGGACTTTGGTAGTCAAACCGGAATACAACATCCCCTAAAGAAGGCTAGTTCCTTCACATCGTATGTTAAACAGTAAATAGTTAATCTAAGTTTTTTGCCAACATCTAATGAGCGATGTCCATTGACTTGTCCCGGAAAGGCTTCTGGCATCCATTGAGTTTATACAGTCACAATTTGAGTCTACTGTCAATATTTAAACACGTAAAATCATTGCATGGCAAACACTAATGCTAGGAACAGTCACAGTAAGCTTAAGTTCAGCGAGTTTTATAGTTATATATTTTTGACTATGTAATTCCACACAGGCAAATATAGCATGGAATCGTGTGCGTTCCCATAAAGTAGATCATAAAAGATAACAATTTATGGTTGATATATATTTGAAGAGTAGATACAATGTTTTTATATGGAACTATTTGACTTACATTTACATTTGTTAACATTGCTGTTAACAACTGTCAACTTGTAAACGAACTGAATCTACCACTATTCGTAACTTTATTGAGGATACGCATAATTATGGCTCCAAAATCATGACGAAGCAACAATATGATTAAACAACATTTGCTTTACGACCTTTATGCAAACACTAAAGGCAAATAAAAATAGTTTCTACCTCTGGTGAACCGAACTAATGTAGAGCGAAATCACGAGAAAGACCACTAATCAAATATGAGCTTTCAACTTACATATTCCGGTGGAAAAGATTTGTACTTGGTTGACTCTGAGATTATGGGCTGATTTATATACTCTGATTTAAATTATTTGTAGGTTTAATGATACGCATAAGGCGCTTGTCCAATCAATATTATTTAGCTAATATTGGGATACTCTGCACTCTAAATGAATGGAGGGATCCAAATCTAATATTCCTAAATTATATTAATATCATTTGCTTGTGTCGTCACTTATCATCAATGTTAACTTATAATATACTAACAACATGTTATGCTTAAATGACTATCCGTTGAATAAGCAATGAGCAGTAAGCTTCCATGTGTAATATGATTTGGTTTTTACTTTTATATTATAATAATTAAATTTAATAAATAAACTCAATTTCCCATTTCCCTGCAATATATATTTATTGTATTTAGAGTAAAATTGTCCATTATCCCACATTTAATTTTCAGGTTCTATATAAAACCGACTGATTTTGGAATGAGTTACCAAGTTTCAATTCAGCATTCCCTCCAACGCGTTGCTGCACTTCATAATAAGTATAGCTGACATTTTGAAGAATTTATTTTCAAGACCGACACAATGAATAGAATGGCTACAATTTGTCTGGTAATCCGCATTTTGAAAAAAAAAACAAGAATATTCAACTGGGCAATTTTTTACTAACATTTTTTTTACAGGTGGTGGTAAGTATGGTCCTTTTTTTGGTTCAAAATACGGAGTCGCAGACCCCTGTTCCAAACTGCGGGATACCCGGAATTTATGCTTGTCCAGAAAAAACTCCAGGGCCGCCTGTTACCAGAGATTGCGATTACTACACATGCGTGTTCTATCCAGGGTTGAACAAATGGCTGCGAAGATTATACAACTGTGCGCCTCCCACTGGATTCATTAAAGACGCTACCACACCATTTAACACTACTCTGAACAGATGCCAGTTCAATCCTGGTAAACCAACATTCATAATTTAAGTCGTAATCAACAGGATTGAAAAACTGCTCCTAATTGTGATCCTTAACCTTTATCATATTACAGTATGTCCAATAATTAAAGGATGTACAGATGCGGGAGCAACTACCATGTGCGATGCAACTACCAAAAAATGCAAAGCCGCCATGCAAATAACTGACTGCTATTATCCAAATTTTGCTCCTGTTACTCCTGATACACCTGATACCGGATGTGTGCAAGACCCAAGCAGGACCCCAGCGGTCGTCAACTGTAAATGTGCTAACGAATAATTCGGAGCAAACATGGATGGTAATCTTAAATAATGGAAGTAGTTATAACTCGACGACTTCTCTGGCATCGTATCCGGAAGTTGTTATACAATGTATTTAACTTTATCAAAACACACCCATTGTACCCATATTTATAAACTATGGTATGGCCCACTGCTGTATATGTTAGTAGAATAAACCAAATTTGCAAACTTTAAATGGATCAATGAAGTTTGAAACTCTTTCTTAAATACCTAGTACTTTACCATGCTCAAATGGAATGAAATCGTTAAAGTGTGTTTAGAACAAAGTGGCTGTCCGCCTCGATGGTGTGAGAACCCTGCTTCACAGGCTTGGTCTGTAATTCAATCCCATATATCAAAATCACGAGTGAACTATTATCCGAACGTGTCAACAGCAACCATACAATATGGTTTGAAAATTACCATGGTAAATGTGTTGAGATGATCAAATGAAAATGTTCACTGATACTGAATCTATTAAATAAGGAGAAAATGGATCAGGCATTCTCCCAATTATCGTGTTTCATATGTAATACAGTTATTTATAGTGTGATTCAAAATTAAGAAAACATTGCTTACTTGAAAATATACCGTTACTTGTAACTCACGATATTCACAATCCATGCTTGGCTTCAATTCAATATCATTATTCGTTACAAAAAAAATATTGACATATTTCATAATTTATTGACTTATGATCAGTGTGAGGGTGATATGTTAAAAAATGTAGCTCTATATTCCTAGTGGAAATAAGATTTCGAATCTGCTTACAGTGTCATATGCAGGAATTAAACACTTTTGTGGGAAACATTCAACTAACTTGCCGATAATTAATCTTGCACAGTGAGGATGTTTAATAATTTTTTGTTCTAATATTTTAACCAGATTAAATCAACTCTGGATTAGATAAACAGGTTTGACCTCGGTGAGTTAGATGTTCTCAATTTATGATGATTATAATTTTTGATGACTATGACAGAGGCCCCACTGATTATTTAAATAACATCCTATGTTATGTGCAAAAGGATTTATGAATCCGGTTACTATCTCGTATGCAGGATATGAATTCTGCTTGTCTCAATGCAATTCCCTTCGCGTGAATTTCCGTTTTCTGACGTTTGCACCAATTTCTGTAGATTTACGCCGAATTAAAAAAAATACACCTATTCCTAAATATTTGCACAAATTCGTAAAGAAGTACACCAATTCCCGACATCGGATATCCTACGAATTGGCTTAAATATTTCGAAACTGGTGTACATATTTTAGATTTGGTGTAAATCTGCAGAAACTGGTCTAAATAATTAGGAAGTGCTGTAAATGTCTGAAAATAGGGAAACGGTATGCCCGTTAAAATCTTATGAATATGGGTATGCACTTTGATAACTATGACACTTGCCCCACACATCACTTGTCATGTTCCATCTCGACACTTATTTCATGAGCTATATTAATCTCCAAAGATATATGCATACAAACATTCGACGATTCGACAATCCAACACAATCATAAGGATAAACAGCACCCATCTATACATACATACAAGGATAAACAGTCAGAGTGAACTAGATTGAATTTTTGCACATACGTAGATACTTGTGCCTATTTATTTATTATCACTGCATGGTCTTTGCAAAATAATCCATTCCAAACGTTAGATGATTAAAATCGTGAACAACTGAAAACTAGCATATCACAACACATATCTACATGTTGCTGCTAACCACATTGGACAAGCACAAACAACGTATGGTCGACTTCTCCAGATTGTTAGCCTAACACCACCCTGACTTACTAGCTTACTTAAGCAGGTTGAATGTTTAAGGTCATCAAACTTCCTCATGAAATACGCTAAAGATGTAATATACAATTGGTAGGTTGTTAACCCCAACCATGAGCTATTTCATTTCATATAAAAGGGGACTCTGCTTCTAAAATTTGGTATCACTACTACTTCAATCATTCCAGTCAATATTAGTTCGCGAAAAAGCGTTAGAAACATAATTATTCAGCGATAACATAATTTATACCCACATCGCGAATTATTTGTAAATTATCCGGAACTTCCGAAAAAAACCCGAAAAAATGCTTCATTTGAATCATTTGTTCCTACTTTTCCTCAGCCTTGGGCCATGCTTGACTTATGGGAGGGTTCAGAGAGTGAGTTGTATTTTACTTTATTCAAACAAATTCATTATATGAAACAATTAACGGCATTACAATGATGACGGAAAACTGTTATTCTAAATTAATTTATTGTTTTTATTGCTTCTACAAAACCAGGAAAAGAGATGGATCCGACTACCCATCCCAATTCCAAGACCACGGCCACCACCTGTGGTGGCTCCTACGGCAGTGCCAACCGCTGCACCAACCGCTGCGCCAACTGCTGCCCCAACCGCTGGGCCCACCGCAGCCCCTGCATGTACTCCAATAGTTGGCTGCACAACTGCACAGTGCGCCGGGAACGCAATGTGCCCAGGTGCCGTACCAGTTGGCGATCGGTCTCCGTGCTATTGGCCAGTCACTCCAGTACCCGCTTGTACCAAAGACCCAGCAACACCGGATTGTGGCTGTGCCAATTAAAAGCTAATACCTTACAAAAGAGCAATGTAAACTTATTCAAATGAGAGGTTGGCGTGTCGGTTTTTTGTTTTCATAAAGATTTAGAACAGAAATATAATCTATTGTTGTATTAATGCGTATTATTTACGGTAAATCCGGTACGGATTGTATAAATAGCTATTTCTTGAATTATTACCTTTTCACAATACTTTTGTCAAGGCATGAGCGTGGCGTGGGATGAAAACGTTCCGAAGTCAAACACTACAGAATTACAGCTACTGTTACTTTAGCGAGTAGTTTCGGTTTTAGTATGCATGTCTTTGGGCTCAGATTGCCCCTTGTTCTAGTTTCTTTTTTGTCTGATGGGCGCGGGATGGGTATCAACTCAGCACTCGACTCAGCCCAGGAGTATAAAAGCCGATGCGCTTTGAGTTTTTCAGTCAGTCTGTTTTTGGAGAGAGCTCTTGAGAGTTTTGTTAGTTAGACCCATTGAAGGTACAGGTAAAAGCTGTACAAGTTTGTAATTTAGGATTATAATCTGGGATTATAATTAGAAAGCTTAAAATTCGAAAGATTAAAATTAGAAGGATTAAAATTAGAAAGATTAAAATTAGAAAGATTAAAATGGAACATTTCTGTAAGTATTGTATGAATTGCGGTGGAAAGAAGTAAATAAAATCCGAGTTTTATGTTTTAAACCGTAATGAGACAAAGTGTTCTGAAGGCTTTTGATTTCGGTTTCATCTGTAAGTTGTATCGTGTTCTCATAAACATTTACAAGTAGTTCATTCAAGTCAGAACCGGAACGGAGTTAGAACCGGAACAGAGTCAGAACCGGAAAGGAGTCATAAGTAGAAATTAAGGTTAGGTCCATTTGTTTGAGATATCATCACACCGGATTAGGCTTTATTAAGAACTTAGGACGTCAACTGTCACAGGTAGTGCTTTGAGTCGTCCGTCGTTTTACAGCTACTGCCACATATGTAATATAACTTCCAAACCAAAATACCAATGCCTTCTACCTTTGGTCATCCTCATTTTTTAAAAATCGTTACGGATAGACATTAAGTTTTGAAGATTGTGCCTGTCCCAACTAATTGAAACCAAATAATCTGATTGATCTTGTTCCACTGCTATATAAATACATTAATTACTTCTTGATATTTATTTTTATTCCCTAATTAATCACCTTTTTTTACGGCTTACTATTTTCAGTTACGTTTAATTGTTTTTGTAACTATATTATCCCTATAATATGGTCAATATAAAATTGTGTAAAGTATTTTGGAAATCAATAAAATCATACTTTCAGGTTAAATAGCATTACAATATCCTTACTACGATAACATGATTACTGTGAATGGGAATTTGTGCGCAACTTTTAATTTTTTTTGACATATTTATGTAAATAGCGTTTTGCAGGCTTAAAGGACCCGATAAGGAAGTTCTCAATTTAATCATTTGGAAAATGAAAAATCCAAAACCCGCAGTTGGCCGATTGTGCCTGTGCCTGTCTTCGATTTCGAAATCAAATAATTCATACTATTATTCCATTACATTACATGTCATTTTCATGTTTAATCAATTTCGTACAAGGAAAATTTTATGTTTGACCATTTTCATACAATAAGGAAAACCTACGATTAGTGGGAAATGCATAATAAAATGCTTGCAATGCAATGTTAAACGTAAAACTTATTTAGAGTAGAACAAAATCAACATCTTAGACCGGGCTGACTATTATTTAACTCTACATTAGGGAAGTTAAAATGTTTTATCGTCCAAATAAATGCCACAACAAATATAAATACAAATAGAAAGCAGATTTGTGAAATCGTAGTATTGTTTGTTCCATAATTTGATTTTTTACATTGTATTAAAGTGGCCAAACATGAAAATGATCGTACATGAAATTTCCCTTGTACGAAATTGATTAAACATGAAAATGGCATTGCAAGGAAATGGTCAAACATTTTAAATTCACTCTCGAAAACGCTGACCGTGAATGAGATGGTGGTAACAGTTATGGGTTCGTTATGTTTCTCTGGCTGTCCGTGGACGTCCTCCTGTCTTCAATCCTGGATCAATTTTTCTAATATTTTATACATAGGCTTCACTCCATATGAGACTATAAACTTCCAATTTTGATCCTTATTGGATGACCTGAAGTGGGTCAAAGGTCAAAGTTTTAATTTGCATTGTTGTAAATAGGAAACTGTAATAATGCATCGACATCAATGTCAAATACTTGTAAACTCTTTTTTTTAACAATTTGTAATGTTTTTTTAGTTTCAGCTTCTTACAAGGAAGCGTTCTTGACAGTATACGGCCGATCTTCGTGAAACTTTGCAAACTAGGGTATTTTTGCACGAAAAAAACGAATATGACAACCTTCTGATTGAATGGGCAAGTCTTTGGTATCTGGGAGGCAATTAAGTGGCAGGAATTGTCGTTTAAATAAGGCCTATATAGGCTACCCATCAATGACAGGGAAGCAGATATACTCATAGCTATTCCTGACTTGTTTATGCATTTCAGAAGAGGGTTGTAAGAGAAAAGTGAACATTTCAAGCTTAATCTGACTCCCAAAATAATTTTAAGGTGAGTGCAATTCGAGTCATACCTCAGAATAGATATAATTTCAATTAAATTATATCAGTGCAATGAAATACGAAAGACGATGTTATGATATTTTTCTCTTAATGATAACAGCAATGATGATTCATTGCTTAAAAAATATTTAAATTGTTCGAATTATATAACTATTTTTGATAATTGTACTACTAAAACAGTCCTCTGCATGTGGTTCAAAAGTTCGAACATTTTTACCAGATCAAACTAATTTTAAGACGAGCATGATATTATACAGACCTTTAGATCAAAGTGATAGCCTGACTCGCATAGCTCTTTATCAAAATCTATTCAGGAATCAGGATTCAAGTTTAAAATGGTCATTTCACGCGAATCTACTCACTTAAAATAACAACTCTAAAAATTTCAAGTCATAAGTGAGTTATACATATCCGTGGACAATGGCTCTTGGTCATCGATATGATAGCTTAGCTTATAGGCTCTACGTGTATTTAAATGGCAATTCCTGCCCTTTAATTGCCTCCCAGATACCAAAGACTTGCCCATTCAACCAGGAGGTTGTTATATTCGTTTTTTTCGTGCAAAAATACCCTAGTATGCAAAGTTTCACGAAGATTGGCAGTATACAGTCATGAATGTTCCCTTGTTAGTTAGTTGTTGCAAACTTTATTTATTGCCGCATCACAGCATGCCTATCGTACAACATAATTCATTTAATTAATGTCTAACGTTACACAGGTAGACAAGGATATCAAACCCATCACTATGCTTTCGGCTCTGTAATAAAATCAAATTCAGAATCAATGAAACCTATCCGTAACATAAGTATAACAGAACATGCTGCAAACCACAATCGACAAATACAGACACTGCATGACTGATTTCTCCAGGTTGTTTGCCTAACACCACCCTGGCTCACTGACTTAGTTGCTTATTTGACCAGGTTGCATGTTGAAGGTCATCAAACTTCCTCATTAAATATGCAAGATGGGACATGCATTCGGTAAGCTCTGAGCCACACGGATATAAAAGGGGACTCAAATTCTGGAATTTAGTATCACTACTCCCTGCATTCCAAGTCCCTATTAGTCCATGAAAAGAGTACTTTAGAAACATAGTGGCATAATAATTTATACCTAACTCGGGATTTAAATATTTCAAAACTTCAGAAAGAATAGGCAAAATGCTTCATTTGAATCATTTGTTCCTACTTTTCGTCAGCATTGGGCCGTGCTTTACTTATGGGAACATTAAGATAGTGAGTGTTTTGCATATTATTATTATATAAAAGTAAAATCATTCTACTTGATGAAAAAATTCAACACATTCAAGTTTTAACTGGGAAATTTTATTCCAAAAACAATTATTATTTTGATTGAATGTATAAATCCAGGAAACCAAGAAGAGATGGATTCGGCTGCCAATCCCAATCCCGAGACCACCCGCAGTGGTGCCGGTTACCCCCAACGGTAAAACTTCCTTCAAATTATCCAGCCAAATAAAGTTCGGGACTACACCCAATATTTTGTAATTATTTTATTCCAATCCATAGTGTGTCCAACTGTGACGATGGGGTGTACTGCAGCTGGTGGTGGGACTTGTGATGCTACTACAATGATGTGCACAGTACCAGATACTACTCCTACTAATTGTCACTGGCCAGCTACTACAACCGGATGTACTGCGGATACAACCCAAAACCCGCAGTTGGGTAATTGTGCCTGTGCCGGTTCAACTCCGGTTGTCCCCAACGGTAAGATTTCCGTGAAATTATCAAGCAAAATAAAGTTCGGGATTACACGCAATTTTTTATAATTATTTTATTCCAATCCATAGTGTGTGCAACTGTGACGAATGGTTGTACTGCAACCGGTGGTGGGACTTGCGATGCTACTTCTATGATGTGCACAACACCAGATACTACTCCTACTAATTGTCACTGGCCAGCTACTACAACCGGATGTACTGCGGATACAGCAAATAACCCGCTTCTGGGTGACTGTGCCTGTGCCGGTTCAGCTGGCTAACTAATTGAAATCAAATAATTCAGACTAAGTGAATGCAATTATTTTTAAAGGACAGGTATAATTATGTATGTATTAGTTTTAGTTTTTAACAAGGTTAATGGCCAACGAATAAACTTTTACGAAGTATTTACTTTCAACTTGAAATTTGCTTAGTCAACATGTCATGATTGTTCATAATAATAAATTAATAATAGTGGAGGTCTTATTATGCCACAGCGCAAAAAGTATGCAGCTACAAGACAAATTTCTTGGCAGCTAAAATCTGGCTTCTTTAGTTTCCGGTGAAAAACTAATTTCAGTTTCGTTTCGTGTTGCGTTTTGAATTGAGTTTTGCGTATTGATACGGTTTATTATCCTGTGCGAATTAGTAGAAACCAAATATTATTATGGCTATTTTTCATACAACAACACATGGCACTGACGTATCGAGGTGACGCATGGGGGCCTTCACTCGTCAGACCTTTACAAACATCAGTTACAAGTAAACTGGACTTAAAGTTAAGAGACAGAGCCTTATTATTTACCTAATATTATCCAACAGTCAAACTAATTGCATATAAACATAAACATTGCTTCGAAATTGTAACAAGTATTTGTTAACTTTATCAACAAATATATATGGCGAAATTTCAATATAGAAAATTATAGCATTTGCCTAATTTAGCATATTCCAATCATTTATTGAGAAACATTGGACATATTTTTTAAATATAAAACAGAAGTTGGAATGGAGACCAATGTAGCCTTTCTGTAGCTTGGTATGAATCCCGGAACCAATCATTGAACAAATAGATATACCTGAACTTATGCATAAATTTTAGACATCGCAGAGTTTTTCTTTCTGGTATTGTGAGTAAGTCCAATTTTCATATAAAAACATTATATCGTATTTGCTAGATGAGCATTTATTACATTTCCCCCTACAACCGGATAAAAATAGGCAAATATAAACCTGTCAAGTTTTGCTTGTTGATTGTTAATGTCAGTAATACATTTATTTCTGCACCCCATACAATCATGAAATATAATCTATGATCGATATAACAAGCAAACATAAAAATTCTTTAAGTGGATTCTCGGTGATCATTCTCTTCAAGCTATACATTCGACTCAAGGCTGAGTTCATTTTGCCTTCAGGGTGATTATAATGGGATATGAATGACAGTGTGTTATCGAAAATTACCCTAACCAATGTACTTATATGTATTTACAATTTCTACCTCCTTACCATAAATACTTACACTTTCAGGATTGTTTGGACCAAAGCTTTCTGCTTTTTTACCGGATTTAAAAAAGGACATAAGTTTGATTTTTCTATGTTAATTGTCATGCAGTTTTGTTCACTAGAGTTCAGTCTGCGCTATTTATAAACTATTTGAAAAATGTGCAATGCCTAGTCATTAGACGCCTCCTGCAATTCCCATATACATATACGCCAAATTGGAATTAGGCTAACCAATAATACCAAATAGACTAAACATTTAGCACCATACATTTTATTATTACTTATTATTTATATTTTTATTTTATGTAAACAAGGAAGGTCGAGGAAATAGCTTGTGGGATGTCCCATCATACTACGAAAAGCTAATACAATTTGATCTGACAATCCCTCCTTACTTGGCCGATTTTAAATCTTTTCATATTTCTATTTTATTTCCAATGACATCTTGGCGTAGTTAATTGTTCCGTTATCTATCACTTTCACACTTTCTGTCAAATTATGACTTCATCAATTCCCTACAACAGCGTCTAACTCTGCATATTTAATTATATGCGAGATCTATTTTGCATAAATTAGAGAAATAAAGGTTAACCGACATATCAAATTATAAAAAACGAAAAAAAGAACTTAATCAATTTTATTCGTAAGTGTTACGCACATGGCAATATAAGTTGATAAGTTGGCGTTGCCCTATCATATTTCTCAAACACAACCAAACTGGGATAAGGCCACTTTCAACCTCAATCCAATTTCAGTTGACGCCACGATCATACCCTCCAACCGATCTAATTGATTCGTCATAATTCTCGTGATCTCAGTTGTAGGTAACGTACGCCTGAAATTGTTTTATATACAGGTTTATCAGTAAGCATCGTTGACATGTTCTAGTTTAGATAACAATCCCATAACAGTAACTGTGTACTTGCAGCATAAAGCTGTTTTTTCTAAATCAACAACTTCTGGAAGGAAACCTAAGTAAACATTGAATTGTTTCTGTTTCCAATTATCAAATAATGTTGAAAGTAAATCCGGAATGAGAGCAGGGTGATATAAAATCCCTGACACACATTGCAAATCTAAATTGACAATCCTTCCCGATTTATTGAGACCGTTATAGGTTATAGCCAATAACCCACGAGCAAGGCGTACCTTTGTTTGATCAGGTCGAGAATAGAAGGACCCAAGGTCCTCCTCACGAAGCAAACACTTTCAAATATTTAACAATTGGGAGAACTCAGCGGGGAATCAAATAAAATATGGAATTGTTATGTCAGCAAACAAAATGAACATTAATCGAGATATTCAGCCTTCCCATCCGTCGAAGCAGGCATGACCAGTGACAAGTGGTACAAGGGAACTAGTGACAAGTTAGCACAATCCCACCTTGGCATAAGTATTACTATATTAGACTGACTTCTTGATATCGTAGTTAATAACCTTCATATTTTAGTGGCTTTAATATGCAAATATTATGCAGCATCCAGCACCAAACCAAAGTTTCTCCACCTATATAAGGGAGCCCAACTTCTAGAATGGGTATCACAATCACCTTCCCATATTTCCAATCAATATTCAACTTCTCCTCATTAAGTGAAAAAAACTGAACAAAATAACACACTTAAACATAAATCAATTTTAAAAAAACTTGCACTCCCAAATACACAGGAAAAATGTTTCGGTTATTTCTGCTATGCCTCATCATTGGGCCAATCTTGGTTTTTGGAGAGCTGCAAAAGGTATGTGCCTCTACTATCTATAAAGTTACTTCATTATGTATTATTCATAAATTGCTGTAATATCTGGAAACTATATTATTCTAATTTCAATTAAACTATTTTTTTTGAATGTATAAAACAGGAAGAAAGATTTTTCTTTATCAAACCTTGGATCCCAATCAATATTCCAACTCCCAGACCTCGACCAGCGACCCCGACGGGTTAGGTTTCATTATAATTTTCCAACTTAACTCATTTTAAATTATATTTTATGCCATTGCTTCTAATTTATATTAACCCAATCCACAGTATGCCCAACTGTGACGATGGGGTGTACTGCAGCCGGTGGTGGGACTTGCGATACTACTACAATGATGTGCACAACACCAGATACTACTCCTACTGATTGTCACTGGCCAGCTACTACAACTGGATGTACTGCGGCAACCCCGGCGTTGGCTGATTGTGCCTGTGCTGGTTCGGCCGGCTAACTAGATAGAATCACATATTCTTGATTATGTAAGTCAATTTAATTTGATTATACAAAATCCCGTACCGGTTTTATTTTTAAAGGTTATTATTCCGCTGATATACATTGTATTTAAATGGATAATATCTGTATATTTATTCTATCACCTAATTATTTACTTTCTTTTACGGCTTACTATTTTCAGTTACGGGTTTTCAACATGCTTAAACTTGTTCTTCATGCTCTATCATGCTAATTATACGGTCAATATAAAATTGTAAAAATATATTCTAGTAATCAATAAAAACATACTTTCATCTTTAATTGCAAATAAAATCCTTACTACATAACAACTTTTTAGGGGAATTTGGAAAGGAGGATAAGACAAATGTTTGCTAAAAAATCAATTAAAATGCCAAAAATTGCATACGATAATTCCATCCCAGTATAAGCCTGCCAAATTCTATATCCTACCAAAAATCCAAAAACCTTACACAAATTTCCCAGTAGGAAGGCTATTTCAAGTACAGTTAATACAATAAACAAGGGAATTTCAATAATTTTGGATAGTATGCTTCAGCCGTTGAGTTTATTTATCCCTGATTTAATTATTGATAATCCACCCTTATTACTAATGCTAGATCATTTAGAACTCTCAAAAAAATCGAAAATTTATTATCGTAGCAGCAGACATTAACTCAATGTACTTGGAGCTTCCTATTAATATTTGTAAGCAAAGCCGCCTGTCATATTTTTATAGATTTTCCCATCTTGCAGATTTCTCTATTCCAATCAATGAAAGATTATTAAAATTACTCCCAGATCTGAGCTTAAATTACAGTTTTTGTTCTCATCAAAATCAAATATTTTTTCAGAGAAATGGAATCCAAATGGGAAATAGTGCAAGTGTATCCGTGGCAAACATAACAGCCATAACAGCTCACTTAGAATTTATGAGCATGCCAAGGTCCGGCAGGCTAAGCCTAGCTAGCCTGCCAGTTAGGTCCGGCAGGCTAACTAGTTAAAATCAAATATTCCTGATTATGTAAGTCAATTTAATTTAAATATAAGTTTTATTGTTTAAAGGCTATTATTCCGCTGGTATACATTGTATTTACATGGATAATATCTTTATTTACATTTCGATCCCAAATTACTTATTTTCTTTTACGGCTCACTATTTTCAGTTACGGTTTTCCAACATGTGAACTTGTTTTTCATGCTGTATCATGCTAATAATACGGCCAATATTATCATGACATTGTAAAAACATATTCTAGAAAGCAATAAAAACATACTTTCATCTTTAGTAGCAAATAAAATCCTCACTACATGATTGCTTTTTGGAGGAATTTGGAAACTATCTGAAGGATGTTTTGATAAGTTTTACAAATAGTCTTTCTGCATGTTTAAAGATGCATGAGGGAGTTCTGAAACTAAATATTGCAAAATGCGACGCCACGTAAGACAATAGGACCACCTCAAAATTTGTAATTAGTCTATGTGATCCAGTTGCACGTCAGGATATACAGAGGTTCTAGATCATAACATGTTATTCGTCAAAAATTCAAGACTTCCATGTTCCATCCAATCATTACAAGAATATTTAAATTATGTCTTTGTATTAACTGGACATGTAAAAACAAAAGAATTAACAGTCAATTGAAATATCAAATCGGATAAAACAAAACACTTAATCAAGTAAATGTCTTCTAAATGTTGTACCCATAGCTGTATCCTTGCAATTATCAATGAAATGGCAGATATGATAATTTATCATATCTGTCAAACATGACCAAACTAATGAGGCTATTCTCAGTCTCCATGCAGTTTCTGTTGTTGCAAACTATAATCAATAAACAAAAGATCAGCTATAGCTATTGGGATTATTTTCCAACCACCATCTCGACATAACATTGGTTAACCATTAGGAGTTCGTCAGGAAACTAATTGTAAATAAAATCTTTAATGAAAATGTTTAGCACGTGAAATGACAAAGTCACAGAAATGTTCTACGTTCTCATTACCGAAAGCAGGCATAACTAGTACCAGGGGACAGAAGGTGCCTTGTGACAAGGTAGCATATTCTCACCTCGGTTTAATAACGTATCTAGGTCGAACTGAAAGTCAGTAGACATCGTCATCAATCACCCCAATATTTTATGGTCTTCAATAATGCAAATATGGTGCCCGAGTAAAGTTTTTCCAATTATATAAGGGAGTCGAAAAAGATTTACTTAAATTGGTATTGTGTCAATTGTCTGGATAGTTTGCCCATCGTCCTCATATCACTCTCCCCTGATGGCATTCACCACACATTTTGCATTCAGTTCAAATTGTTTAGTTCACATCGTTATAGGGAATGTTACACAAACTCAATCTCAGCTCAAAGGGGAAGTTGAGGATCACATAAGAGAGGATAACAAATTAAGCAGTAACCATGAATTAAGTTCGACATATGTCATTCGCAATATGGAGTCAGTGAAGGAAACTGTGTATCATGAAGCAAGATCAGTGGAAGATTCCATCAATGTCAATAGCAGCTTTTTTAGATTAGCGGAGAGGCACGTGACATGAAAGTTAACCCAGAAGATTCCAGCCTATAGTTTTGACGAATTAGCCTACTTTCCAACCTACACATCATACGCATTCGCTGTTTTGAATAATGTTTTTAATATACTTTATTTCCGAAAATAAAAAATGTGAAAACCGGACCCTTCGTATTATTTTGTAGGCTGAGTTTCCTCCCACGTCTGCGATCGACTAAACTAGCTACATATTTATGTATGGCACAAACACGAAAACAAAACATCTTTGACATACTCCATTTATGATCCGACCACTTTCGGCATGCTTTTATTCTGCGGTATATGTTTAAATCAGCAACTTCGGGAAAGCCGCCTGAGTAAATACTGAGATTTTACCACATAGCGTATATTCCTATTTGTCCCAATTCCTGCTCAGCCAGTGTATCATCATCACCATCATCACTTTTGGTTTCCGTTTACAAAACATCCCTTTGGAAGCCATAATCAACAATTGACGGAAATGATTTATTGATATTATTAGCCAACAGCCATGTGGACTTAACCAACTTGATCAGTTTGATAGTTGAATGCCCTCCCTCACCGAACAAACTCCATCATAACTTTTTCAACTGGGGCTGCAGCAGGGAATAAATAAAATCCAGAATGTGTATGTTTTCCATAAGAAATAAAAAATCAACCTAGTTATTAATCGTTCACATTTCTGAATGCAAACGTGACCGACTTGTTACAAGTGTGTGTAGCCTCATCCTGGCATAATTACATATTACTGGATGGAGCTCAAAGTTTCCAGAATATCGCTGTCAATCATTCTCGTGTTTTATTAGCTTCAATATGAAGTTATTATTCTGCAAGCAGCACACAACCAATATTTTTCCACCTATATAAGGGAGCCCGTAACTCCGAGAATGTGTATCATAATTACCTACCCATATTTCCAATCAATATATTTCCCGTTAGCTAAAAAAAAAAAAAAAGTGGGAAACTATTTCACTTAAGCAAGTTTGCACCCCAAAATACACCTGAAAAATGTTTCGTTTGTTTCTGCTATTTCTCAGCATTGGGCCATTATTCACTAATGGAGAGCTAAAAAGGGTAAGTGTCTTTGTTGTACGGTTACTTCACTATTTCCAAGAAGAATAAAAAAAGTCAGTTCCATTTGGAAACTATGATTTTAATTTAAATTAAACAAACTGTTTTGAATGTACTAAACAGGAAGAGAGATTTTTCATAATCAAACCCTGGATTCCATTAAATATCCCGCTTCCCAGACGACCCCGGACAACCACGGGGGCCCCAACGGGTTAGATTTTGTTATAATTTAACAACATAACCTTTTTTTTTAATTATATGGTGCAGTAGATTGAAGATTATATAATTCTTAACGTTACTAAATATGATAGGCCCACCATGTCCTGTAATACTTGGCTGTACCATTGCACAATGCGAGGGTATGCAAACATGCCCAGCTGGCGTTACAGAAGTCATGCGTGCCAACTGCTATTTTCCTCTCGGTCCTGCACCTGCCACTTGCAGCAAACCCCTACCAGTAATTGATTGTGGCTGTGCCAATGCTTAGTATTAAATAATTTAACGTGTGAAAATAATGCCTATCAAAGAGTTGCTTTTGATTTATTTAATTACGCATGTTAGCCAGTATCACGAGAGGGGTATACCTGACAAATTAAACCTACTATTTTTCTGTTGTCTTACTGCAAAAATTTCGACAATCTTGAATAACATTGCCAAAATTTCTGGGTTGATGAAATTTGGCCATAAATTATTTCTCATCATTCTGCAACAAATCTGTTTTGAAAACGCTGATTTTATCTGCTTTCATATACATATTTTTACCTAAAATGGTAATTTACTGGTTATTTCTGTTCGTCATAATTTGATCAGGGAAAATAAATATCTTCATGGCTTTTAGCATTTAGTAATTTGTATAATTAAATCCATAAAAATTGCATTAAGGGTGTATCGATTCGTGGACATTCCGTGCTAGTCATTTTTGTGAAAAACTCATACACGGCGTTGGTTTATCCAAAAGACAACTAGAAGTGGGGAGATATGAGAAAGCAAAATCTACAAAGGGGGCATAAAACCAACTTCTATAAATGACGATCCACAATTCACACAATGGAATCCCACATAAAACCAATTGTGTCATGGCAGGAAAAAATATTTACATAAAACTTATTAAAATTATTCGCACAAAATATAAATTATATGAAAATCAATAATACAACATGCTTTCGCGTTAAATTAATTAATTTCAACTGAACAAAATCTTTACAGTATGGTAGATACTTACTGCAATGAGGAATTTGTCAAAAATTTATGCAAAAAAAACAATATTTCTGAATGCTTTTATGGTGGTATCTTATTTTTGGCAAATAGCCTTATGCAGGGCAGGCTTAAGGGAAATTTATACATTAAGCGAAATTTATACATTACCAAAAATTAGTCGTAATGCGGGAAGCCCAATCCAAAAATATATAATTAGTAAATTGGCATGTTTACATCCACCATATGCGCCATTTACCATCCACCAGAGATATATACCATACATAATATACCATAATAATATGAATACATATTAGTAAAGCAAGAAGACCAGTGGCAGATTTTTAAGTTTTAAATTGTCCATATCATAAATACATATCATGGTTGGTCTACTTGTGTAATAAGTACATGTACCTATAAGTACTTGTATAATAAGACGGGACAAACAATCGATGCTTTCTCACTAATAAAATTTAAAGCATCAATCTTACAGACTATCCCCATCATAGTAAAATCCTGATAAAAAACTTAACTAGAATATATATATAAGTATAGTATAGAATACTCTTATGAAATATGGAAGTTTTAAAACGGGTAAGATGGACATGCGTAATACCCGACACGTGTAATATCTCGATGTAAGATGTCTGACAAATGCGCATTATCCTTTAATCTTATGTCCAAGGAACAGTTGTTGTATATATACTATTTATACTATATATTATATAGTGTCAGGAAAATTACAATATAACTTAGACACACTAATAAAATTCAAAGCATTAATCTTTGCAAAAAAAACCTTTCCCCATCATCGTATGAAAGCAATTCATTTAATTTCATTCTAGTCGGAAGTTGAAGGGAGAAATGCTAAGGCAGAATATGTAAGGAGAAGTTTTGATGAATAATTTAGTAATATTTTTTGGTATTTTTGTTCCGGGGTATCCATGTCAATATTGGTAGGATATAAGTGTTTTAGGAAGATATGTAAAAGCCACTAGCCAAGCACTAACTTATGTCGCTCACCGAAAGCTTGAAATGTCTCCATGCACGTAAGATGCCTGGTAAAAGCTCACTGAGCCCTCCCAACGCTATCAAGAAGCGTCAGTTTATATTTTTTGCCAGAGGAATTATAACAAATATTTGAAATCGTGGTCATAAATCCATCATTAAAAATTCGAAAATGGCTTCTTTCTCAAATCTCAAATCTTTCTTAAATATCATTCTCAAATTGATTTATTTTCAATTGGTGGTACACCCGTCGCCCGCATTTCCTTCTTTGTCCCTATATCCAACAACTTTACCATTTCCAGTTGAACAGAATTGCTTAGTCCACGTCATCACAGACAATTCCATGCAAAATCAGCTCCAGGATGAAAATCTGGAATATCCACTGAGCAGTAATTACGAGGCAAGTTTGACTTACGTCATTCGTCATGTGGCATCAGTAAATGACATTGTGGAGAAGGACGTGATGGCAGACGATGGCGCCATCCATATCAACAGTCACTATTTCCGCTTCTGGGCCAGATTCCGAGATCCATGCACCGTCTTCAACTTGCTCACTGAAGCATTTGATGAGACCATCAGGGCCATACATAACTCCGGGTATGGGTCTTCAAATGAGGTCATGTTCCTCATCCGAGTTCCTCAGGTGAGCTATAAGACTCCTCTCATATATCAATTCGCAAATGAGCTATTCTCCTTGGAGGAAACGGTTCCATTCCATGCCCCAGTCGCATTTTATGACTTGGTTGGGAACATCGGGGTACTCTGCTACTTCTGTCCCAAGCCAAATGAACGGTTACAAATCCTTCCGGGAAACTCGTCCCGTCCTCGAGGAGCAAGTCAACTCTCCACAACATTAAACATGGACGGATATGGAAAGCCGCTGTATATTTCTCATTACTTCAACCCTCCCAACCATTGCTTGGACCAGTATGCGGACCGGGATCCCCGTCAATTCTACCCAATGCTGGAGCAGTGTGAACCCGTCGAAATTACTCTCTTCTCAACACTCCTCCCGCAGTTGAATCTAACGAGGATCATTTTGGGCTCTGCAAAGGATACTTCTGGTAACTGGATAAAATGGCAGCTCAAGGTAAAGCTATTACAATCTGGTAATTTACATCCCCCGACAGAATTTGCGTTGACAAGGGGGTCATACTCCTACCATGGGGAAAATAAAGCGCTCATTATCTCATGCAAGGATGTAAAGTCAATGTATGGTTGGGACTACTCCTTCAGCTCCATTCTAAAAATCCCGGTAATCGGAGGAGTGCTCATCCTAGCCGTGAAATGGCGTCGCTTTCTAGTTTCAGTCCATAAGTCAAATGTAAACGCAAATCGAGGAAAAGTTGGGGACAAAATCAAATCCTCCTTCAACGATAAGGTGGTCGCCCCGGCAATCGAATAAAGATGGGACTTTAAGTTTGTTGCTCTCTTTAAAATATCACGGGCGGGATGATTTCCGTACCTTGCACCAAATGAAATCAATGATTGGGCAATTAAAAGAAATCCGGGAGACTCAACCATCCGCAACGGGCGCAGGTCCTTGGCAATTCCGGTAACAATTTTGTCATTTAACTTGTCAATCGCCGAATCCGGAGCGTGCCTGGGAATCATTTGAAAAATGTTGAGCTGATTTGAACTGGTTGATGCTGGCTTGGGAATTGAGAATTGGGGAGTTGGACACTTGTGTCCGATTAACGATTTTGTCCCAGAGCGGGCAGTCCATTTCAGCAGTGTTATGCAGTTATTGCATTTCACATATTCGACTGGCTTGCCGTTTATACTTACAACCTTGAACCGTTTCCACACTTCGGAAGTAACCAAATGGCTTGGATTGTCGATATACGACACTTCATCTGAGTTCTTATTTATCAGCTCATATATTGCACTTTTAGAAATTGCCCCTTCATAGCTGGAACTATCACTTTCCGAATCCATTTTGATTATATTTTTTTTGCCAAGATTTACGATAATTTAATGACAAATAAATGGCTGACTGAACAATAAAAATTATTTTATGATACCGAGTGAGTATAAATGAGTTTCGTCATATCTTGCTTCTTTATATTCACTGCACTCTCAAAATAGCAAATACCAACTGACATTACCTTGCTGGAGGTCCACCTGTCCAACATTTAAGCAAAGTTAATTTAGGCTGTACGAGGTTAGGAAGAGACGAGAACGAGTCATAGTCAACGTCAAGTTATTCTTCTTTTACATTAGTAAGACATATAGATATATAGTAGACCTAGTAAATCATGTAAAATGCTTGAAGGGATTTCCTTCACCCCTGGTATACTGCCAACTATCCATCATTATGTGTATAACATGTTGCATGTAATCCAGCAAGAATGGGATTTAATGATAATGCAATTAAGCTAATGGTCCAAAACCTAAATACAGTTGGAGTATGAGTCCTAAATATACTCAAACTGTGAATAGAATGAGAGTGCATCTAACGTTACATGAATTGAACTTATGGAAAATTACAAGCCATCCATCCATCCATTCAAGCACTCAACGGGGGTGGCGGGTTTTAGCGGGGCCCCGCTCGTTAAGGATTCCCCCCGCTCAACCCCGATCCCCGCTGGATATAATTTTTTTGTCCCCAGCCCCGCCCC